>CM055276.1:4692376-4783592 GCA_029237695.1 Conchocele bisecta | reverse complement strand
TCAATATTTCAGCACGAAATGAACGAATCGCGGATGCCGAGAAACTGCAGTATAATCGAACTACGCTGCCTCATCAGAACTTCACAGCCACCCAGCCATCTGACAGCAGAGATAATTGGGATCAGGTTGCCATCGGCAACACCAATGTGCTTCCGATTGCCCAGATGAACGAAGGCCAACGACTGCACTCCAAGGTCAAGGAACAGCTCCGAAACAAGATAAAAAGGAAAGGTAAGAAACCGTGCCTTGGCAATGAAGGTTAGAAGAAATGCCACGGAAACATGACAACTACAGATATAATCACAATTTACAATGATTTGGGCTGTGAATGGAGAAATGGGACTTATGGGATTTGTGCCCAGTGTAGCTCCTGATTAAATAGCACACTCCTGTAGCCTTGTAATGATCTATATTGCTTGTTAGTAGCATTGCACATGTTTCCTTGATGGAGTGACAAACAGGGCAGGTCATGATCAGACAGTGCGGATGTGTTCTGACTGGTAATATAATTATTATGTCGTATCGGCATTTACCTGATATCCGCGTTACAACAAATTGAAAACTAACGTTTCATTGGTTAGTGGTGGGAACTTTCAGGATTTGAGGTTCCTGATAATTGCAGAAAATGACTACTGTTTGAACACGGGGAAGATCATTTTCACGCATTTGTGGTTGCAACAATATGTTTGTTTAGGGAAATTCCAGAATTAATTGTTGGGGGGGGGTGGGGGCACTTTTTTTCTTTTTTTCACCCCACCACCCATCAATAACAATTTTCGTTGACTCCCAGCAACCATCAATTTAAAATATTACCGAACCCCACCACCCATCATTTAGAAAGAAGAAGAAAAACCACCCCCGTCAAAAAAAAAAGAAGAAAAAACCAACCCCACCACCCATCCATAAAAAAAAATAAATGTCTACCCCACCACCCATCAATAAAAATTACTGACCCACCGTATAAACGAAGGAAAGTAATGCCCATAACGAGCGACCATACGTACTTAGAATAACAGCTGACGTAACGCGCGGTAAACTGAAATGGCCTACGTGACAATTGACATTTACGTTCAAACAAGATTTTCGCGGTGTGTAATCAATCGTATTTCCTCGCCACCATATGACACGAGAAACACAAATTAAGTTGTTGATTTCTGAATTTGTCAATTGTTTGCACGGTCTAAGAAATCAAACAAATGTGAAAACAATTTTGTTTTTACAAAATATTAGACTCGTCTAAGGAGACGATTCTTATGTGTTGCCAAAATATGTTTTATTAAGTCATCGGACAAATGTGAAAAGAAAACCTGAATATATTGGTATTTCTTTACAAAAACATATTTTGACAAAATATTAGAATCGTCTTACTTAGGAGACGATTCTCATGTGCTGCCAAAATCTTGCTTTTATCAAGAAATCAAACAAATGTGAAACTGCACAAGCTAATGCGTCAATTCGATGACGTGAGCGACTACATAGCGTGGATTTGGTATGTTCGTTTCCGCCGAGTTCTAAAGGTCAGTCACACTTTGCACCTGAAAATGGATTACCGACTGATGATTGCAGGCTGTCCATTATCTATAAATTCCTATAAATTTGGCAATCCCTATATTTTCCCTATATTTTCCCAAAATCCCTATAAATCCCTATATTTTTCAAAAATCAGTAACTAATTTTTGTAAAATGCTCAAAATCAAGTCTGATATTCAACTTACTGGTTTATTCTAAACACAGTGCAAGGCTATAGAGATGCATTTGACTAAATTATGATCGTATTTACCAGTTTTCTTTGTTTGGATCATTTTTTAGCCAGGTTTTTTTTTAAAAAAATCCAGGCTATTGGATTGGCGAAAGCCGGGCGGGCGGGCGGGCGGGCGGCGGGCGGGTGGGCAGGCGGTGGGCGGCGGGCGGCGTCCACAATCAATGTTCAGTTTTCGTGTTTGAGTCCATTTCTTTGTTACTGTACCACCTAGGACCACCAAACTTTCACAGCTTCATAATCAAGGGGTGCCCACCACATATCACTATCCAACATGTTACTTTTTTTTTAACTGGACCCATTTTTTCCACGTAGTCGACTTAGCCATTTTCAATGTTAAGTTTTCGCGTTTACAATGTTAAGTTTTCGTGTTTAAGTCCATTTCTTTGGTACTGTACCACCTAGGACCACAAACTTTCACAGCATTCATTAATCAAGGGGTACCCACCACATATCACTATCCAACATGTTACTTTTTTTTTTTAACTTCACCCATTTTTTCCGCGCAGTCGACTTAGCCATTTTCAATGTTAAGTTTTCGCGTTTACAATGTTAAGTTTTCGTGTTTAAAGTCCATTTCTTTGGTACTGTACCACCTAGGACCACCAAACTTTCACAGCTTCATAACCAAGGGGTGTCCTACCACATACAACTATCCAACATGTGACCATTTTTTTACCTTCACCTATTATTTCTACGTAATTGACTTAGCCATTTTCAACGTTAACTTTTTAACGTACGTCTAGTTAAAGTTTTTTGGTTTTTAAACTTTTTCGTTATACTATATCTCTGCAACTGCTTCGCCCATTACCTTGAAACTTCACATGGGTGTTTATCATCATCCATATTTTCATTCTAACCCCCAACCGTGCGGCCCCTGTGCCCAATGTCAAGGTCAAATTACTTTGAATTTTTTTGTTAAAGTTTTTTCGTTGTACTTATATCTCTGCAACTGCTTCACCCATATCTTGATACTTCACATGGGTGTTTATCATCATTGTCGCACCTGCTTGCGGAAAGCGCGATCTGTGCCCAATGTCAAGGTCAAATTACTTTGAATTTTTTTGTTAAAGTTTTTTCGTGTATCTATCTCTGCAACTGCTTCACCCAATACCTTGATACTTCACATGGGTGTTTATCATCATTGTCGCACCTGCTTGCGGAAAGCGCGATCCTGTGCCCAATGTCAAGGTCAAATTACTTTGAATTTTTTTGTTAAAGTTTTTTCGTATATACTATATCTGCAAACTGCTTCACCCAATACCTTGATACTTCACATGGGTGTTTATCATCATTGTCGCACCTGCTTGCGGAAAGCGCGATCTGTGCCCAATGTCAAGGTCAAATTACTTTGAATTTTTTTGTTAAAGTTTTTTTCGTGTACTATATCTCTGCAACTGCTTCACCCAATACCTTGATACTTCACATGGGTGTTTATCATCATTGTCGCACCTGCTTGCGGAAAGCGCGATCCTGTGCCCAATGTCAAGGTCAAATTACTTTGAATTTTTTTGTTTAAAGTTTTTTTCGTGTACTATATCTCTGCAACTGCTTCACCCAATACCTTGATACTTCACATGGGTGTTTATCATCATTGTCGCACCTGCTTGCGGGAAAGCTCGATCCTGTGCCCAATGTCAAGGTCAAATTACTTTGAATTTTTTTGTTAAAGTTTTTTCCTATACTTATCTCTGCAAACTGCTTCACCCAATACCTTGATACTTCACATGGGTGTTTATCATCATTGTCGCACTGCTTGCGAAAGCGCGATCCTGTGCCCAATGTCAAGGTCAAAATTACTTTGAATTTTTTTGTTAAGTTTTTTCGTGTACTATATCTCTGCAAACTGCTTCACCCAAAACCTTGATACTTCACATGGGTGTTTATCATCATTGTCGCACCTGCTTGCAGAAAGCGCGATCCTGTGCCCTATGTCAAGTTCAAATTACTTTGAATTTTTTTGTTAAAGTTTTTCGTGTACTATATCTCTGCAACTGCTTCACCCAATACCTTGATACTTCACATGGGTGTTTATCATCATTGTCACACCTGCTTGCGGAAAGGAAACGCGTATACGTCGGCATTTTGGCATACGTCCGTCCGTCCGTACGTCCATGTTGTCTAGGTTTTTTGCGTTAAAGTTTTTCGTTAAATCTACTATATATCTATTTTTTGAGTGTCCATGCCTCGCCCCAAGGCGCGACATGCAGGCCACGGCCATCTAGTCTACAAAAAGTGGGTATAATTATGTTATCCAAGTGTCTATGCTTGGAAAAAACCTGGCCTTCGTGGCTTTGCCTCGTTTCTTGTTATCTCGTAAGATGTGTAATTCTGTATTTTCAGCAAACATTTAAAAAATTTGCCATCCTTAGTTTACCGGTAGCTGATTGAGATGATGTAACATTGTGTTTTAAGTCTGTGAGTTGTCTTTGGTACCTGGTAACAGGAAACATTACTTTTTTTACCTGTTAATAATTGTAAACCATTTAAAAAACAGAGGAGAGGATACGGAATGGCTATAAGGGGGAGGAGGAGGCCATTAATCTAGATTTTTAACTCGAAAAAATCCTTTACGTACACACATACATGCCGTAAAATTGGAAAATATTGAGTTTTGTCCCTATAAATCCCTATTTTTGTTTGCAAAAATCCCTATATTTATCCCTATATTTTTGGAAAAAAATCCCTATATTCCTATATATTTGGAACCGAAAGTGAATGGACAGCCTGTGATTGTAAACACTATCAGGTGTGCAGCTAGACCGAAAATGATATGTCGCAAATATGCTAGTTGTGGATGGGTGGGTACGGCGGTATATTTTTTTTATGTTACAATCTCGCGTATTTGCGATCTCGATCTCGCCTTCCGCTTTTGGAAATACGATTTGCCCATGCATGTGTAGACAGCATGAGTTGGATTTGCGTTCTACATGTACGTACGCATGCTAGTTCGAATTGCGTTCTAAGTACATACGTGCATGTAATGTATGAGGAAAACTCAATTTCACCCGAAATTTAGTACAATAAATAGCATTAATAGGAACTGCCAATCTCTGTATTCTATGTCTGAGACTAGAGAGCAGTTTATGTATTACCGATACACATTAATTTTTTGCAGTTTTACACTGCAACCCACAATTCCCGGTCGCTTGAGTGGACCCACGCGGGCGTGACGTAAATGGTAATTAAACGACCACCATTAATGTGCAGTTTTCACTGCGAACCCCAATAAATAATTGCCTGTTTCATCGAACCCATAAATTAAATAATTGCCGGTTTTCACTGGAGCCCATAATTAAATAATTACTGTTATTTACTGGCCCCCACCATGCATCAATTAGAATTTCCTGTGGACCTAACCACCCATACATTTTAATTTCATGCAGACCCCACCACCCATCAATAAATAACTTGGGTGCCGCCCACCCCCACACGTTTAATTTTGGATTCACCCATAGCCATTTTCAGGATTTGGTATTTGGAACTGCTCCCACCCCAGACTGGTCTAACGGCATTATATACCGAATGATGTCTGTGTAATGAAGCAACAGAAACAAGTCTATTACGTGATAAATAGAAGACCAGACTAGCGTCTGTTGAGATTTTAATCTTTCCGCAATAATACAATATGTTCAACAATTATGCAAAAAACCAGGAACCCACGTTTCCGACGTTTCAGCACAAGGCCTTTATCAAGGAATTTGTTTCTACTGAATGCTAAGTGGCATCCATTTTAGATTTCACAATGTTTATCAAAATGATAAACATTGGGAAATCTAAAATGGATGCCAATGATAAACATTGTGAAATCTAAAATGGATGCCACTTAGCGTTCAGTAGAAACTAATTCCTTGATAAAGGCCTTGTGCCGAAACGTCGGAAAAGTGTGTTCCTGGTTTTTGCAGAATTGTTGATATATATTTTATCGGGATTGGCATGGAAGCAGTAGGAGTTCCTCCATGAGCCTTGCCTGATAAAGCCATGCCATTGTTTTTCTCTGTTAAGCGTCCACCTGGATAGCCAAAACCTTCTTACGTAACCGCTAAAAACAAACAAGGCTTTGAAAAAAACAAATGTAAATTTATGTTAAAAACTCCCTCAACCCGGGTTGGTGAAGTTTTTAACATAAATTTAAATTGCCGCTAAATAATAAGAAAACGCTCTTATTAAACTTATTAAGTGTAAATTCCTGAACGGATTTAAAACTTAGACAAGTCCCAAATCAATTTTCATATTACTGCACCAGTAAATAGTGTAAAATAGCATACAGTTTGTTTGTTTTTTCATAGAGCCACTCTCAAAACCTACCGCACGCAGACGCTTAACAGAGGAAGAACTTGCTATGGCCTAAACTTTATATCAAAAGACACTATTCTGATATTCTCTATTTATCTGCTAATGAGCTTTGTATTGGCCAAATAGGTACTGACTGATAACATATTGCTGTATCAGGCATTGACCTGATACGCATATCCGGGTTACAATAAATTGAAATTTGACGCTTCATTGGTTTAACAGTGTAACATGGCAATACCGAATTACGTCAGTGGAATGACGTCACGGAAACAAGTCTGCGTTCTTTCCAGCGAAAACAACGTCACAATTGCTCATTATGTTGCCAAAAATGTTACCTGATAAATAGAATACCATGCTAGTGTCTTTTTATATCAAGTTTATCAGGCTCAGCTCGGGAAAGATAGGAATTTCCTAGCCTTGCCTGATAAACTCCATATCAAAAGGGAGTAGACTGGTATTCTATATGTAGCAGACATAAAATGCTCAAATTAATCTTCTAAAATTCCATATGTGAACTATAACTTAATTAAACCAATGGTCTTTCGAATGACAATTGATGTCGTGTCTCGATATGACGTCACGTGTTGCTATGACATTCAACCCTTTCACCTGTTTTCCTGTTGCAGAGCGAGATGGGAATGCGAGAGACGAGGGAAAGGCTATGGCCAGCAAGAAGATGTGCCTACCAAGAACAAGTTGCCAGGTACACCACGCCTTGCGTTAACACTTTCAGTACCACATACCTCTATAGCTGTCTTTGCAAATGGTGTAGATCCAGTGGAGCAGTTTGATTGGCTGTGTCTGCATTGACCGAATACGTACTGACTGATAACATATTGTTGTATCAGGCATTGACCTGATACAAATATCCGGGTTACAACGAAGTGAAAACTGACGTTCCATTGGTCAGATGACGTCACGTGACGTTACCGAATATGTCAGTGTAAAGACGGTATTCTCTATGTAGCAGAGCGCTGGGTCAGGGACTATGTGGCCAGGCACTCCAGATAAGGAATTAGTAATTGAGTATTTTCACTCTCATCATTTCTGCAGCAATTGGGTATTTCAAATTTTAATTGGGTAAAATAAATCACACTACTGTTTACACATCAACAGACAGCAATTATTGAATAGTTTGCTTTGAAATGAAAACATGTATTCGCATTTCATTAGAATTGTCTCCTTGGATATGTGTTTTCATGGAAAATAAGAAAAATATGCTATATTTAAAGGTAACACAAAATTGTTATTGCTTTTTGATACTCGCTACTTCTGATTTCAATTGGGTTTTTGGCAATTTTAATTGGATATTTAAGCAAATACGCAGCTTATCTGGAGCTCTGGGGGGCATATCTATGTTATACAAACATAATATCTAGTTTTTGTCGCGCCTGCTTGCTGAAAACGCGATATAGTCGGCACTTTGGCGTACGTACGTTCGTTCGTACGTACGTAAGTACGTACGTTCGTACGTACGTACGTGTGTCCCGTTAAAGTTTTTGGTTAAGTTGTTTGGTTAAGTTTTTTGGTTAAAGTTTTTGGTTAAGTTTTTTGGTTAATGTTTTTCGTTAAAGTTTTTCGTTATACTATATCTCTGCAACTGCTTTGCCCATTACCTTGAAACTTCACATGGGTGTTTATCATCATCTATATTTTCATTCTACCCCCCCCCCCTCCCGTGTGGCCCCTGTGCCCAATGTCAAGGTCAAATTACTTTGAAGTTTTTGGTTAAGTTTTTCGGTTAAAGTTTTTGGTTAAGTTTTTTGGTTAAGTTTTTTAGCTCACCTGAGCAAAGCTCATGTGAGCTATTGTTATGGCAAAGTGTCCGTCGTCCATCCGTCCGTCCGTCCGTCCATCCGTGAACATTTTCAATCATCTTCTTCTCCCGAACTGCTGAGCCGATATTGGTCAAACTTCACAGGGATGATATATGGGTGATGCCATTTCAGATTTGTTAAAATGGAGGTCATCGACAATCCAAGATGGCCACCATGGAAAAGTAGGTCAAATTCTTAAAAAATCTTCTTCTCACGAACCGCCATGCCGATTTCGACGATACTTGGTATGAATGATCGATAGTTAGCGCTGTTTCAGATTTGTTCATATGGTGGCCCGTGGGTCAAAAATGGGCGTCGCCCGAGGGGTCAAATAGGGGTCAAATTTTATTTTTAACCGAATATAGTCATGTAATATATCAAATCGAAGGTATCGACGAGACAATCACTCTGGAACATTTTTTGTCTAAATCATATGATTACGTCATCCAAGATGGCCACCGATAGTTCAAATGGTCATTCTTTTACTAAAGATTTCAAACGTCTTCTTGTAAACTGCTTGGCCGATATTGGCCAAACTTAACTGTAATGGTCTGTGGTTGAAGCCTGTTCATTTTTGTGAGGTCATCACCAAATCCAAGATGGCCACCGTTGAGAAATAGGTCAAATTCTTAAAAAATCTTCTTCTCACGAACCGCCAGGCCGATTTCGACGATACTGGGTATGAATCATCGATAGTTAGCGCTGTTTCAGATTTGTTCATATGGTGGCCCCTGGGTCAAAAATGGGCGTGGCCCGAGGGGTCAACTAGGGGTCAAATTATATTTTTTCCCGAATATGGTCATATAATATATCAAATCGAAGGTATCGACTAGTTGATCACTCTGGACCATTTTTTGTCTAAATCAGATGATTTTGTCATCCAAGATGGCCAACAAAAGTTAAAAAAGTTGTTCTTTTACTAAAGATTTCAAACGTATTCTTCTTGTGAACTGCTTGGCCGATATTGGCCAAACTTAACTGTAATGGTCTGTGGGTGAAGCCTGTCCATTTTTGTTAAAATGGAGGTCATCACCAAATCCAAGATGTCCGCCGTTGAAAAGTAGGTCAAATTGTCAAAAAAATCTTCTCACAAACCGCCAGGTCGATTTCGACGAAACTTTGTATGAATGATGGATAGTTAACGCTGATTCAGATTTGTTCATATGGTGGCCTCTGGGTCAAAAATGGTCATGGCCCGAGGGGTCAACTAGGGGTCAAATTTTATTTTTGACCGAATATTGTTACCGCAATGTGTCCGTCGTCGTCCGTCGTCGTCCGTGAACATTTTCAAACGTCTTCTCCTCGGTAACCATTGGGTCTATAGTCACCAAACTTCATGGTCATGGTCCTTAGGTAGGGGGATTACAAAATTGTTAAAATGACGTCATTACGAAATCCAAGATGGCCGCCGTCTAAAAATAGCACAAATTCTTAAAAAATCTTCTTCTCAAGAACTGCCAACCGGATTTCGACAAAACTTGGTAGGAATGATCGATGTACGTTGCTCTTTCAAAGTTGTTAAAATGGTGACCCCGGGGTCAAAAATTGGCGTGGCCCGTGGGGTCAAATTGGGGTCAAATTTTATTTTTGACTGAATATGGTTATGTCATATATCAAATTGAAGGTATCAATGAGGCGATCACTGTGGTGCATTTTTTGTCGAAATCGGATTGTTATGTCATCCAAGATGGCCGCCGAAAGGTCAAAAGGTCGTTCTTTTATTAGAGATTTCAAAATTCTTCTTCACATGAACCGCTTGGCCCATGGTAGCCAAACTTAAAAGTTATGGTCCATGGGTGAAGCCTTTTCAGATTTGTTAAAATGGAGGTCATCGCTAATCCAAGATGGCCGCCGTCTAAAAAATAGCATAAATTCTTAAAAAATCTTCTTCTCATGAACCGCTAGCCGGATTTCGACGAAATTCTTGGTGGAATGATCGATGTACATTGCTCTTTCAAAGTTGTTAAAATGGTGACCCCGGAGTCAAAATTGGGCGTGGCCCGTGGGGTCAAATTTTATTTTTGACCGAATATGGTCATGTTATATATCAAATCGAAGGTATCAATGAGGCGATCACTCTGGTACATTTTTTGTCGAAATCGGATTGTTATGTCATCCAAGATGGCCGCCGAAATGTCAAAAGGTCGTTCTTTTATTAGAGATTTCAAAATTCTTCTTCACATGAACCGCTTGGCCCATGGTAGCCAAACTTAAAAGTTATGGTCCATGGGTGAAGCCTTTTCAGATTTGTTAAAATGGAGGTCATCGCTAATCCGAGATGGCCGCCGTCTAAAAATAGCATAAATTCTTAAAAAATCTTCTTCTCATGAACCGCTAGGCGGATTTCGACGAAACTTGGTAGAAATGATCGATGTACAATGCTCGTTCAAAGTTGTTAAAATGGTGACCCCGGGGTCAAAAATGGGCGTGGCCCGTGGGGTCAAATTTTATTTTTGACCGAATATGGTCATGTTATATATCAAATCGAAGGTATCAATCAGGCGATCTCTCTGGTACATTTTTTGTCGAAATCGGATTGTTATGTCATCCAAGATGGCCGCCGAAAGGTCAAAAGGTCGTTCTTTTATTAGATTTCAAAATTCTTCTTCACATGAACCGCTTGGCCCATGGTAGCCAAACTTAAAAGTTATGGTCCATGGGTGAACCGTTTTCAGATTTGTTAAAATGGAGGTCATCGCTAATCCAAGATGGCCGCCATCTAAAAATAGCATAAATTCTTAAAATATCTTCTTCTCATGAACCGCTGGCCGGATTTCGACTAAACTTGGTAGTAATGATCGATTTACAATGCTCTTTCAAAGTTGTGAAAATGGTGACCCCATGCCCGTGGGGTAAAATTGGGGTAAAATTTTATTTTTTACCGAATATGCTCATGCCATATATCAAATTGAAGGTATCGATGAGGCGATTGCTCTGGTGCAATATTTGTCGGAATCGGATTATGTCATCCATGATGGCCACCAAAAGGTCCATTTATTCAAGATTTTGTACGTCTTTTTCTCAAGAACCACATGGCTGATGCTGGCCAAACTTCATAGGAAGTTAAGATCCTTGGGTGAAGCATTTTCGGATTTGGTAAAATGAGTCATCACTTAATCCAAGATGACCGCCATCTAAAAATATCACAATTTTTTTAAAACACATGAACTCAATGTCACATTCTCCTCTGGTGTTCATGGAGTCAGGTGAGCGAATTAGGGCCATCATGGCCCTCTTGTTTGGTTAAGTTTTTTGGTTAAAGTTTTTCGTTATACTATATCTCTGCAACTGCTTTGCCCATTACCTTGAAACTTCACATGGGTGTTTATCATCATCTATATTTTCATTCTACCCCCCTCCCGTGCGGCCCCTGTGCCCAATGTCAAGGTCAAATTACTTTGAAGTTTTTGGTTAAGAATTGTGGTTAAAGTTTTTTGTTAAGTTTTTTGGTTAAGTTTTTTGGTTAAAGTTTTTGGTTAAGTTTTTTGGTTAAAGTTTTTCGTTATACTATATCTCTGCAACTGCTTTGCTCATTACCTTGAAACTTCACATGGGTGTTTATCATCATCTATATTTTCATTCTCCCCCCCTCCCGTGCGGCCCCTGTGCCCAATGTCAAGGTCAAATTACTTTGAAGTTTTTGGTTAAGCTTTTTGGTTAAGCTTTTTGGTTAAAGTTTTTGGTTAAGTTTTTTGGTTAAAGTTTTTGGTTAAGTTTTTTGGTTAAAGTTTTTCATTATTCTATATCTCTGCAACTGCTTTGCCCATTACCTTGAAACTTCACCTGGGTGTTTATCATCATCTATATTTTCATTGTACCCCCTCCCGTGCGGCCCCTGTGCCCAATGTCAAGGTCAAATTACTTTGAAGTTTTTGGTTAAAGTTTTTTTCGCGCCCGCTTGCGGAAAGCGCGATATAGTCGGCACTTTTGCGTACGTACATACGTACGTGTGTCCGGTTAAAGTTTTTGGTTAAGTATTTTGGTTAAAGTTTTTTGTTATACTATATATTTTTAGTGTCCATGCCTCGCCACAAGGCGCGACATGCAGGCCGCGGCCATCTAGTATATATTATGAATTGATCTTCAAAAGTTGTATGTGAATGTTACTGAAGTGGCCAGTGTAGATCGAGATCAGCCTGTGCAACCACACAGTCTGATCATTATCTGCACTATTCGCTATTGCATAAATGAAGCTACCATCATGTTTCCAACAAGCAATATTGATCATTATCACACTACAGGATTGTGCTATTTGATCTGGGGGCCATTTCACTAAACACTGTACGACTAAAATGGTCGTAAGTGCAAATTTAGGATGGTCTGAAAAATTCAATTGATGGATTTACATTTACATTTAAATATAAATCCAATAATTGTTTACAAGAAAACATTGTTAATGTGAAATTTACAATCATAAATTTGCACTTACGAACATTTTAGTCGTACGAAGTTTAGTGAAACGGCCCCCAGGAGCTACACCATTTCTCCAGTTACAGCTACATGTACCTGTATGTGTATTTCAGGCAACGTCCAAGTTGCTGCCTGGCTATCCGGAAGATCTGAAGGAGCAGTTTCTGGACTTCTTGTTCAAGGTAACAACACACGTCACTGTGATTCTATATTTATCCCCTCGCCGATAGGCAAGAGGGAATATAGCGTTAATCCTTGTACGTACGTGCGTGCTTTAGTAATATGTTTCATTTTTCAATACCTCCTGAAGCGCTTCACCGATTTTGATAATATGTGGCAACAATGTGTGTCTAGGGATGGTGCTTTGTTTTGCATACGACCCACGTCCAAGCGCCCAAGGTCAAGGTCACTGAGGACTTATGTTCACCTTGTTTGTATTAAAGGCAAAAAATTTAAAAGTTCTTTTTCTTTTTTTATTATTATCCAGGCTGCCAGTATGACCCACGTTCAACCGCCCAAGGTCAAGGTCGCTGAGTACTTTTTGTCGCGCCCGCTTGCGGAAAGCGCGATATAGTCGGTTTTTGGTTAAGTTGTTTGGTTAAGTTGTTTGGTTAAAGTTTTTGGTTAAGTTCTTTGGTTAAAGTTTTTGGTTAAGTTTTTTCGTTAAAGTTTTTCGTTAAAGTTTTTCGTTATACTATATCTCTGCAACTGCTTTGCCCATTACCTTGAAACTTCACATGGGTGTTTATCATCATCTATATTTTCATTCTACCCCCCTTCCGTGCGGCCCCTGTGCCCAATGTCAAGGTCAAATTACTTTGAAGTTTTTGGTTAAGTTTTTTGGTTAAAGTTTTTGGTTAAGTTTTTTGGTTAAAGTTTTTCGTTATACTATATCTCTGCAACTGCTTTGCCCATTACCTTGAAACTTCACATGGGTGTTTATCATCATCTATATTTTCATTCTACCCCCTCCGTGCGGCCCCTGTGCCCAATGTCAAGGTCAAATTACTTTGAAGTTTTTGGTTAAGTTTTTTGGTTTGGTTAAGTTTTTTGGTTAAAGTTTTTTGTTGTCGCGCCCGCTTGCGGAAAGCGCGATATAGTCGGCACTTTGGCGTACGTACGTGTACATACGTACGTGTGTCCGGTTAAAGTTTTTGGTTAAGTTGTTTGGTTAAGTTTTTATACCACCGTTTTTAAAAAACGGTACGTATTATGTTTTACCGCACGGCGGGCGGGCGGGCGGGCGGCTGAAGAAAAAGCGCATAGTTCGTGTACACAACTTCTCCGAAACCATTCAGTCGATCAATCTGAAACTATGCACTCGTCTTCTACACATATTGAAGATGTGCACCTTGGTGTTTTTATGGCGAAATTATTTTTTTTAACAAAAATATCGCCTTTTTAACTTAGCCATTTTTTCTTCATTTTTCTATACATTTCTATATACGGTACAGAGTTTGTGTACACAACTCCTCCGAAACCTTTCAGTCGATCGATCTGAAACTATGCACACGTCTTCTACACATATTGAAGATGTGCACCTTGGTCTTTTTATGGCGAAAAAATATTTTTTAACAAAAATATCACCTTTTTAACTTAGCCATTTTTTCTACATTTTTCTATACAATTCTATATACGATACAGAGTTTGTGTACACAACTCCTCCGAAACCGTTCAGTCGATCGTTCTGAAACTATACACACGTCTTCTACACATATTGAAGATGTGCACCTTGGTGTTTTTATGGCAAAAAAATATTTTTTAACAAAAATATCACCTTTTTAACTTAGCCATTTTTTCTACATTTTTCTATACAATTCTATATACGGTACAGAGTTTGTGTACACAACTCCTCCGAAACCGTTCAGTCAATCGTTCTGAAACTATACACACGTCTTCTACACATATTGAAGATGTGCACCTTGGGTGTGATCGAGTAGCACATTCTGAGGTACGCAGTTTTTAATAATCTATCGCCATATGGTAGTATCGTACATGTAATATTGTGATATCGTAGTATGTACTCGATAGTGATATTACGATGGCCTAAATGGAACACCGTAGTGGAGGGTAAAACATTGGGTGTGCCAATGCCTACGAATTGATACAGTTAAAAATTATATCTAAAATCAATTGTCGGTTCGCCCCTCCCAACTTGAACCCCAGACAATGTCGCTGCCCGTGACATGCAATGGGCCTCACTATCGTCGGAACAAGCTGTGCCCGAGACTCGTCCACCGCACATACAGCGTGGATACATAAATAATACGCCCGTTTAACGTATAAAACATATGCCGCCGTACACCCCACCCCACAACTAGCACACTTGCGACATATCATTGTCGGTCTAGGTGCACACCTGATGGTGTTTACAATCATCTGTTGATAATCCAGTTTCACGTGCAAAGTGTGACTGTAGATTTAGGTAGGAACAAACATATCTCAACCACGCTATGTAATCGCTCACGTCATCGCATCGCCAATAAATTGATATTTACCATTAATAGCTTGACATAGTGCATTTTCATATGTGTTTGATCTCTTGATAAAGCAAGATTTGGCAGCACATGAGAATCATCTCCAAAGACGATTCTCCTATTTTGTCAAAATATGGTTTTGTAAAGAAATACCAATGTATTAAAATTTTCACATTTGTTCATTTCTTAATACAATAGGTTTGGAAACACCCGAGAATCGTCTCGACGATTCTGAGACGATTCTAATGTTTTGTAAAAAAACAAAACATACATGTATTGATGATTTTTGTCACATTTGATTGCTTTCTTAATAATAACACATGTTTTGACAGCACATGAGAATAGTCTCCTAAGACACATGAGAATAGTCTCCATTTATATTTTGTACGAATAATAGCATTATTGTCGAGCCCGCTTGCGGAATGCGATACATATATAGTGATCACAATGTCGTTCTGAACGTGGTGTTGGAACGTAAATGTCAATTGTCACGTACACCATTTCAGTTTACCGCCGTTACATCAGCTGTTATTCTATTAAGTATGTATGGTCGCTCGTTAGGGGCATTTCTTTCCTTCATTTATAAGTGATGGGTTGTGGTCTAGGTGTAGAACATCTGACTTCCAATCTGGAAGTTGTGGGTTCAAACATCGCTCTATGCATCAAAAATATACTTGCATAGTATATTCATCCCACTGGTCTGTCAGATGAGACTGTGTTCCCGTCTCTATATGACATTAGCTGGGACGTTAAACACATTCACTTTCACTTTTTTCCTTCGTTTATACGCGTAGAAACGATAATTAAAAACTTTAAAGTTATTTTCCACCCCGTGAAGGAACGTGAATTTATTCCTCTAAATATTTGTTTCTTGACATGTCCACGTTAATTTACATAAAAAATAAATCAATAACCATCGATTGCAAAACGTGATTATAATACCGTATTATACACATTTTTTACACAGCGACTTCAAGTGTTTTTTGTCTTGAAGCCTGTAGACAAGCCGTATTCATTTGTGTGACCGTTTGCCCCTAGAGGTTTGTAGTGGTGGACCGATAGTATCTATGCATAGTTTGGCTTGTGCGCAGTTGATGGCATTTTTTTTTTAGTAACCTCATATCAAACCGGAAGTTCAGAACACGAGCCGTGTCATGGGTTTTCGCGACCATTACTTTTTCACTTCCACATCGAAAAAGGCAGCGTTACAGTAGAGCTGGCCGTTTTCTGTGTAAAATTAAAGTGCAAAATTGTTGTTTAATGATGCCTCTGTGTTTGTGGGTCCTTGTTGATTTATTTTGAATATATGTTCAACAATTCAATACAAATAATAATTCAACTCCAAATCACAATGTTATTGTCAATGAAATTGAACTGCATCATCACCCGTACAACGAGAAAACTGGCATCTACTGTTGTTGCAGAATGTTCAGTAGTTTTTTCAATATGCCATAGCTTGCTGTATGATCTTTATAGTATTTGATGTTGCAACCAACGTAGGCCCTGATTAGCCATCATTGTAGCCTCACAATGTGTAGTCCTGATCAGCCTGCACATTCATACATTCCGATCGTTGCTAATTAGCCCTAGACTAATAGTGGCAACCAGCGTAGGCTCAGATCACATTGTGGCACACCAGATTCACTTAGCTCACCCCAAAAGTAATATGATTATCTCTAATCTTATTACTTTTTTAATGGTGCATAACAGGATTTAGCTCTCAAGTAGCAGGGGGCCGAAAATGTACAGGAGGGCCAAGCCATGTAATGTCGGCATTCCGTTAAGGATGAAAGCCGATCATTAAATTACCCATCGCCTGCTCCCAACCAACACCCACCACGGACGTGAGACGAACGCCATACTTAACCAGAATATGAATAAAGATACCAGAAGTAAACATTATCACATTGTTTAATTGATATTTATGTCACAATGTTAGCATGCATTCCTACATTTTAAGTACATTTTGTTATACCGTATGTCCTAAATTTCCTATGTTGTGCAGAACGTGAATTTTTTTTTTTGCTATTAAATCTCCTACCCTAATTTTTCCTCGATTTTTATTTTCGCCCGCCCGCACCAAATTTAAAAACAAATCAGTAAACCAAGTACACTCTACTTTTCTATCTCTGCCTAAATTAGTATACATGTTTAGCACAACGAGATGAAGAAATAATGCTATAGACTTTCAAATTCTCATTAATGTTTCTTGCCTTGGTGACAGCTTCACATTTCTGCATCTTCGCTGTCTGGCCCATATTCGACGGGCGTATTTTGTGACTTGCGGCACTCTTGTTTGGTTAAAGTTTTTGGTTGAGTTCTTTGGTTAAAGTTTTTGGTTAAGTTTTTTGGTTTGGTTAAGTTTTTTGCTTAAGTTTTTTGCTTAAAGTTTTTCGTTATACTATATCTCTGCAACTGCTTTGCCCATTACCTTGAAACTTCACATGGGTGTTTATCATCATCTATATTTTCATTCTACCCCCCTCCCGTGCGGCCCCTGTGCCCAATGTCAAGGTCAAATTACTTTGAAGTTTTTGGTTATGTTTTTTGGTTAAAGTTTTTGGTTAAGTTTTTTGGTTAAGTTTTTTGGTTGAAGTTTTTCGTTATACTATATCTCTGCAACTGCTTTGCCCATTACCTTGAAACTTCACATGGGTGTTTATCATCATCTGTATTTTCATTCTACCCCACTCCCGTGTGGCCCCTGTGCCCAATGTCAAGGTCAAATTACTTTGAAGTTTTTGGTTAATTTTTTTGGTTAAAGTTTTTGGTTAAGTTTTTTGGTTAAGTTTTTAGCTCACCTGAGCGAAGCTCATGTGAGCTATTGTTACCGCAATGTGTCCGTCGTCGTCCGTCGTCGTCGTCGTCGTCGTCCGTGAACATTTTCAAACGTCTTCTCCTCAGTAACCATTGGGCCTATGGTCACCAAACTTCATGGTCATGGTCCTTAGGTAGGGGGATTACAAAATTAGTTAAAAAAAATGACGTCATTACGTAATCCAAGATGGCCGCCATCTAAAAATAGCACAAATTCTTCAAAAATCTTCTTCTCAAGAACCGCCAACCGGATTTCAACAAAACTTGGTAGGAATGATCGATGTACAATGCTCTTTCAAAGTTGTTAAAATGGTGACCCCGGGGTCAAAAATGGGTGTGGCCCGTGGGGTCAAATTGGGGTCAAATTTTATTTTTGACTGAATATGGTCATGTTATATATCAAATCGAAGGTATCAATGAGGCGATCACTCTGGTACATTTTTTGTCGAAATCGGATTGTTATGTCATCCAAGATGCCCGCCGAAATGTCAAAAGGTCGTTCTTTTATTAGAGATTTCAAAATTCTTCTTCACATGAACCGCTGGGCCCATGGTAGCCAAACTTAAAAGTTATGGTCCATGGGTGAAGCCTTTTCAGATTTGTTAAAATGGAGGTCATCGCTAATCCAAGATGGCCGCCGTCTAAAAATAGCATAAATTCGTAAAAAATCTTCTTCTCTTGAACCGCTAGGCGGATTTCGACGAAACTTGGTAGGAATGATCGATGTACAATGCTCTTTCAAAGTTGTTAAAATGGTGACCCCGGGGTCAAAAATGGGTGTGGCCCTTGGGGTCAAATTGGGGTCAAATTTTATTTTTGACTGAATATGGTCATATCATATATCAAATCGAAGGTATCAACGAGGCGATCACTCTGGTGCATTTCTTGTCGAAATCGGATGGTTAGGTCATCCAAGATGACCGCCAAAAGGTCAAAAAGTTGTTCTTTTATTAGAGATTTCAAAATTCTTCTTCACACAAACTACTGGGCCCATGGTGGCCAAACTTCACAGTTATGGTCCATGGGTGAAGCCTTTTCAGATTTGTTAAAATGGAGGTAGTCGCTAATCCAAGATGGCCGCCGTCTAAAAATAGCACAAATTCTTAAAAAATCTTCTTCTCATGAACCGCCAGCCGGATTTCGATGAAACTTGGTAGGAATGTTCGATGTCAATGCTCTTTCAAAGTTGTTAAAATGGTGACCCCGGGGTCAAAAATGGGCGTGGCCCATGGGGTCAAATTGGGGTCAAATTTTATTTTTGACTGAATATGGTCATGTCTATATCAAATCGAAGGTATCAAAGAGGCGATTGCTCTGGTACATTTTTTGTCGAAATTGGATGGTCATGTCATCCAAGATGGCCACCGAAAGGTCAAAAGGTCGTTCTTTTATTAGAGATTTCAAAATTCTTCTTCACATGAACCACTAGGCCCATGGTGGCCAAACTGCACAGTTATGGTCCATGGGTGAAGCCTTTTCAGATTTGTTAAAATGGAGGTCATCACTAATCCAAGATGGCTGCCGTCTAAAAATAGCACAAATTCTTAAAAAATCTTCTTCTCATGAACCGCCAGCCCGATTTCGATGAAACTTGGTAGGAATGATCGATGTACAATGCTCTTTCAAAGTTGTTAAAATGGTGACCCCGAGGTCAAAAATGGGCGTGGCCCGTGAGGTCAATTTGGGGTCCAATTTTATTTTTGACCGAATATGGTCATGTCTATATCAAATCAAAAGTATCAAAGAGGCGATTGCTCTGGTACATTTTTTGTCGAAATTGGATGGTCATGTCATCCAAGATGGCCACCGAAAGGTCAAAAGGTCGTTCTTTTATTAGAGATTTCAAAATTCTTCTTCACACGAACCACTTGGCCCATGGTGGTCAAACTTCAGTTATGGTCCATGGGTGAAGCCTATTCAGATTTGTTAAATCGGAGGTCGTCGCTAATCCAAGATGGCCGCCGTCTATAGCACAAATTCTTAAAAAATATTTTTCTCATGAACCGCCAACAGATTTCGACGAAACTTGGTAGGAATGACTCGTACGTAGAATGCTCTTTCAAAGGTGTTAAAATGGTGACCCCAGGGTCAAAAATGGGCATGGCCCGTGGGGTCAAATTTTATTTTTGACCAAATATGGTCATGTCATATATCAAATTGAAGGTATTGATGAGGCGATTGCTCTGGTGCAATGTCAGAATCGGATGATTATGTCATCCATGATGGCCTCCAAAAGGTCCATTTATTCGAGATTTTGAACGTCTTTTTCTCAGGAACCACATGGCCAATGCTGGCCAAACTTCATAGTAAGTTAAGATCCTTGGGTGAAGCATTTTCAGATTTGGTAAAATGAGAATCATCGCTTAATCCAAGATGACCGCCATCTAAAAATAGCACAATTTTTTTAAAACACATATGAACTCGATGTCACATTCTCCTCTGGTGTTCATGGAGTCAGGTGAGCAAATTAGGGCCATCATGGCCCTCTTGTTATATGAATGTCCTGTAAAAGTTTGGCAGTTTCGCGGAGACTGCAGTGAAACCCATAAGCCCCATCTCTCCAGTCGGGGGGTATATAGAAGTCATCTTGTCTGTCCGTCTGAAATATGTTTCCGCTCTATGTCTTCTTGAATGGACAATGTGTTGCATTCAATACCCACGTGTCTATCTCCATTGTCAAGGTCACACATAGAGGTCAAATGAACATGAGATTTCGGTCCGCCGTATATCTTCTAAACCACAGAACAGATTTTCTGTCTACGTCCAAGATCAAGTGCACTGTTAGAGGTCAGAGGTAAAAACTATGCATGGATTTCTGCCGTATATCTGGTAAACCGATGAATAGATTTGCAAATGCTGTGGCACCAATGTTCAAGGGCGGACCCAGGGGTTATGTCTAGAGGGGGCGTGGATTTCAAATGAGACAAATTTGATCGTCAACTTTCATAAAATTCAGATTATTTTCTGCATTTTTTCTTATTTCTTATCAAAAGTATATGTTGTTACCACTCAGTTGAACTGTCTGGACGAGACTGTTCAACTGAGTGGTAACAACATACACTTTGGGTGAGAAATAAGGAAATAATCAGATCTTTCCACATAAAAAATTGGTATAAATCTAAACGCTAGAAAAGTATACTTTGCAATGTTGGTGAAATCGGCTACAGATGTATGTGACAATTGGGCATAAAATCCGCGTTTGCAACCAGTATTTAATGGGCAATAGCTTTTTAATACTGTTCTCTAGAATTAAAATTTAATTTGGTCACATTTAATCAAGATTATTTTGATGACGCAAAACAAGACCCACGTCATTGTATTTGAACAAATAAAGCAGACATATTGCAGACCAACAATCTGGATCTAAAACAACCGGCCATATCTGATTGAAATGTTGACAAATGTACATGTACCGTAATAACCTTAAACAATCGGACACAATTTGCTTCCCAAAGCAAATTGTATACAAATACATTGTTATTGTGATTAAACCAGTATTGCCATACTAACCCTAACTTTCATACCACAAATACATTTCTCGCGTTTTATATCCACACATTTTGAGGAAATATGGGTAATATGATAACCCTAAATATCTTGATACCATTTGCTTTGGGAAACCCCTATTAACCCCTACACCGCAATCTTAATTTGTTGTCGTCTGCTGTTTACCGGTATTTTCTATTCTCCATTTTTATCATCAAAACCATATTTTTAGCTCACCTGAGCAAAGCTCATGTGAGCTATTGTTATGGCAAAGTGTCCGTCGTCCGTCGTCCGTCCGTCCGTCCGTCCGTGAACATTTTCAATCATCTTCTTCTCCCGAACTGCTGAGCCGATATTGGTCAAACTTCACAGGGATGATATATGGGTGATGCCATTTCAGATTTGTTAAAATGGAGGTCATCGACAATCCAAGATGGCCGCCATGGAAAAGTAGGTCAAATTCTTAAAAATCTTCTTCTCACGAACCGCCAGGCCGATTTTCGACGATCCTTATGGTATTGAATGATCGATAGTTAGCGCTGTTTCAGATTTGTTCATATGGTGGCCCGTGGGTCAAAAATGGGCGTCGCCCGAGGGGTCAAATAGGGGTCAAAGTTTATTTTTAACCGGATATAGTCATGTAATATATCAAATCGAAGGTATCGACGAGACAATCACTCTGGAACATTTTTTGTCTAAATCATATGATTACGTCATCCAAGATGGCCACCGATAGTTCAAATGGTCATTCTTTTACTAAAGATTTCAAACGTCTTCTTCTTGTAAACTGCTTGGCCGATATTGGCCAAACTTAACTGTAATGGTCTGTGGTTGAAGCCTGTTCATTTTTGTTAAAATGGAGGTCATCACCAAATCCAAGATGGCCGCCGTTGAGAAGTAGGTCAAATTCTTAAAAAATCTTCTCACGAACCGCCAGGCCGATTTCGACGATACTGGGTATGAATGATCGATAGTTAGCGCTGTTTCAGATTTGTTCATATGGTGGCCCCTGGGTCAAAAATGGGCGTGGCCCGAGGGGTATCAAATAGGGGTCAAATTATATTTTTGCCCGAATATGGTCATATAATATATCAAATCGAAGGTATCGACTAGTTGATCACTCTGGACCATTTTTTGTCTAAATCAGATGATTTTGTCATCAAAGATGGCCACCGAAAGGTAAAAAAAGTTGTTCTTTTTACTAAAGAATTTCAAACGTATTCTTCTTGTGAACTGCTTGGCCGGATATTGGCCAAACTTAACTGTAATGGTCTGTGGGTGAAGCCTGTCCATTTTTGTTAAAAATGGAGGTCATCACCAAATTCCAAGATGTCCGCCGTTGAAAAGTAGGTCAAATTGTCAAAAAATCTTCTTCTCACAAACCTCCAGGCCGATTTCGACGAAACTTGGTGTGAATGATTGATAGTTAACGCTGTTTCAGATTTGTTCATATGGTGGCCCCTGGGTCAAAAATGGGCGTGGCCCGAGGGGTCAACTAGGGGTTCAAATTATATTTTTGCCCGAATATGGTTATATAATATATCAAATCGAAGGTTTCGACTAGTCTATCACTTTGGAGCATTTTTTGTCTAAATCAGATGATTTTGTCATCCAAGATGGCCACCGAAAGGTAAAAAAGTTGTTCTTTTACTAAAGATTTCAAACGTATTCTTCTTGTGAACTGCTTGGCCGATATTGGCCAAACTTAACTGTAATGGTCTGTGGGTGAAGCCTGTCCATTTTTGTTAAAATGGAGGTCATCACCAAATCCAAGATGTCCGCCGTTGAAAAGTAGGTCAAATTGTCAAAAAAAATCTTCTCACAAACCGCCAGGCCGATTTCGACGAAACTTTGTTTGAATGATGGATAGTTAACGCTGATTCAGATTTGTTCATATGGTGGCCTCTGGGTCAAAAATGGTCATGGCCCGAGGGGTCAAATAGGGGTCAAATTTTATTTTTGACCGAATATGGTCATTTTATATATCAAATCGAAGGTATAGCAGTAAATCACATGCACATTCGCAATATATGTTAGATCAGAAGGTACCAACAAATTCTGTGGAACATTTGAAGTTGTAAGTGAAGAGTCTTTGTGAAATCAAGATGACCACTATGGAGGCTTTTAGGTGAGCGATACAGGCCCATTTGGGGCTCTTGTTTGGTGACACAGTCCAGTATGCACACGTTGTGTGAAAAGTCATTTAGTATGAAATAGAGACATATTTCACCCGTTTTTCTTGCGATTATCCTCTCAGACCGTCCACAAAATTCCTCAGACCTTTCACTTTTTTCCTTGTTAGGACCCGGACCTACTGGTAAAAGCTGCTATTTTCAGGCCCTGGTTATTACGGTATGTCAAACTGGTAGCATGGAAGTTGAGCATTACAAACCATGCAATGTTCCAGATACATGAACAAACCTTATATCGTACGGGAATAAATGGAGCGCGACAACTTTTAACAGATAACGAGCTGCACGCTGCAAATACAGGACTGATAACAAAACTAGAGCTAACCCAGGAGTGATCATAATAACCCACACAAACATCGCTTTCACACATGCCCATTTTTACATTTGACCTCTAAGTATGACCTTGACCGTAGACGCTATTGAATGTGATACATCATTTCATCATGGCCAACATCAGGTGCGGATCCAGGTGGGGGCGTGTCCAGCGCACGCCCCCTAAATGATAAAACAAACATATTCTGAACAAATAAAGTTTAGCAAGTTTCTATTGTACATTGAATATTTTTATTGTCTGGGGAAATATCAATACAAACATACATAACACCTATTATTTCATCTTTTAGCACATTTAGTATCCCACATTCATAATCCAATGAAATCATGTGATGTCCATCTGTATAGGGGTCAGTCAGCAAAAGTCACACACTAGTCAGTATCTTGTATGGCCTCCATGGTTGGCAATTACGACATCACAACGACGTCTCATGATGTTGATTAACTTCCTTACAAAGTCGGTTCTATTCCTCGATGAGGGCGCGCTGCAGATCTCTGACGTTGATGACGTCTTGACGCTCTCTCGCCTTCCGCCCCAGGTCCCACAGGTGTTCTACAGTCAAACTTGTCTTAAGCAAGCGGCTATGGGAAAGTCCAAAATTGCTTGCTTAACACAGGTGGGTGCTTAATGGAGGTTCATCTTGGACCGACTTATAACTTGTTCCATATAGATTTATATGTACAATTAATGTACAGTCAAACTTGTCTTTAAGTTCATATGTACATCATGATATCCAGTGTTTACTTTAATTTCGAATACTCATTGATCTAAGCGGCGCTTATGTCAATTAGAAATGCCAAACACAAAATGCGTCTTTGTTTAAAAAAAAAAAAAAAAAAAATAAAAAAAAAAAAAATCAAAAAAAGAAGAAGAAAAATCGGGATTTCTGAAGCCCCCCCCCCCCCCCCCCCCCCCCCCTCCCCCCCCCCCCCCCCCCCCCCCCCGAATCCGCTACTGGATAATGTAAATACAATATGCACAATAGAATGGATTATCAAACGGAATGCGTGTTTGTTGTTACAAGATGTACCAGTTCGTCCGAAAACCACCAGTTTGTCTGGCGTATATGTAGTTAGGCCACACGGTCAGCATAGCTCGGCTCATAACAGCAGTCCCCATGCCACGCTAGCTACAACTTGCAAATTATGATGCATGCAAATTAATCCGTTTAAATTCACTTAAAATATCATTTATGAACTTGGATGTGCATAAATTCTGTATATTTAGTGAATACCAAACTGAATTATCATAAAAATCGGGTTACGTTAACATCGATTGGAAAAAGTTGCAAAAGGACGAAATAGCCGAAATTGTCCGTGATATTTACAGACTTTTTCATGTTTTCTGACAATACAGTTAGCCATATTTGGTTGAAATAAACGCGTGTTTGCGTGTTTGCATGTGTTTGTTTGTCTGGTTGTGAGTATTCGAAGGGAGTTAACTATATATATACCGGCCTTTACTTATCAGCGATTGGCTGTACTGTATAAATAACTTGGTCACGAGAATAACACGTGTTTTGAACTGACAACTATAGTAGCCAGAAGCAATGTTTGGCCACAGGTGGAAGACTCGGACCTATGACACCGAACAAATGCCTATTAAAAAAAATCCCATTACCCTACCCACTTGGTCTCGTGCATTACCATCTTCTATAAAGATTATATCTGTATAGCAGTTGGACGAACTTTGTATGGTTGGAGTTACTAATGTATATGGTCATGGTGCACGACTTTAGTTTGAGCTGGCGATCAGCTACCGGTCAAATATGACCGATAATCCACGCCGGATGGCCTCCGATTCTGTGCGAGATTCTTTTGTACATGCAAATTTCGCTTTGGACAAAATGCGAATACATAACTGAATAAATGCTGGAAACAGCGATTTGAAGTGAGTATATTCACACACCTAATACCTTCATCGATTGCCAGAGACAGAAGTCATACATTTAATCGATGTTTTATATTGTGTTTGTGCGAGCCGGAAAAGAGAGGGCTGTTTCTATAATAGCCCTATTTATACTCGCCTTTATATAGCATATGGTACTGTACGAGACAAAGTGGGTGGGGTAATGGGATTTTTTTTTTACCCGTGACTTTTATTGTCACAGCGGGTAGGCATGATTTTAGTGAATCGCGTAATGATGTGATGAAAATTTGGTCAAACAATCGGGTGTCATAAAACAAATTGAAATGGTATTGTAAACAGTTTGGCAGGCCTGCAATTAGCGATATTTAGGTCACTGGGTGGGAAATGGGGATTACCTGAACGAATTTGGTTCCAGCTTTTTTTTTAGAATTTCCGATATTTTCCGAGAATGGTTGCTAAAACGAGGATTTCGAGTCAAAATGGACGATTTTGCATGGCCGTTGGCCGCGTTAGACAGGTTCACGCTTAATGCAGGTGCATTTTAGAGTAATTTTCATTGAGGGGAAATAAAAAGGCCGCTTAACGGAGGGAGACGCTTAATACAGGTGGCCGTTAGTACAGGTGCGACTGTACCTCAACATCGTTCGCACGTAGTCCGTCCATCGTATGGTGCGCTGTGTGCGGCCTGACGTTGTCTTGCTGGTATATCTGAGCCTGACGTCGACGGAGAAACGGCAGTACGACTGGGCGAATGATCTAGTCGCAGTACCTGACAGCTGTTATGCTCCCGGCAACAGCAACAACATCAGTCTTGGATCGGTGACAAATTCCGCCCCAGATCATGACACTGCCGCCTCCATACCGGTCACGTTGAATGACGTTAGCTGGATCATTCCGCTCCCCCGTTCACCCTCTTCATTCTGTCATCAAACCAGAGGTTGAAACGCGACTCATCCGTGAATAAGACTTCGTGTCAGAGTTGTCTAGTTCATCTGCGATGAATCCGTGCCCAAGCTAGTCATTCAGGTCGGTGGCGTAACGTCAATGGCACTCCAACATACGATCGACGTCCTCGTAAACGTGCCGAGTGTAGCCGGTTACAGACCGTAGTAAATGATATCCGTGTTCCCGTTGTAGTCCTCACACGCTGGAATAACTGACTGCTGGACATGAACCGGTTACTTCTGGATGACGTCACGATAAACCGGTCTTCATGTGGCGTCGTCTTTCGTGGCCTGCCTGAACGTAGACGATCAGCTACCCTTCCCGTTTCATGGAATCGTTTCTTCAGACGTCCAGTAGTACTCTCGTTCAATTGGAAGTGCCGGGCGACGTCTCGAACCTTCATCCCGGCAGTGAGCATTCCAATAGCCATTTGACGTCGCTCTAACGTCATCCCAGCACGGCGTCCCATGTCTATTTTTCTACGTTTTTGCAGCGGTTTATTTGGTTGTGGTCCCAATCGAATTGATTCATGTAGGTTTGTACTCAAATGACCGCTCCCAACTCGCCCTGCACGTGCAAGGTGTCATTATTGATTATTGACGCTTGCAAGTAAACGGCACGACTTTACCGGACATAGAGTGGCGTTACCGTGTTTATGCACTCACGCCCCAGTGGTTGACATACATAGTATACATAAATACAAATTATTGTTAGATTGACATACTTTTAGATAGTCAGGCTAAACTTTATTTTTTCAGTATATAACATTTAAACATTCACTTATTTGAGTTTCAAAGAAGCAAACAAAATACAATGTTTGCTTTTTGCAGCTCAACAAAGTGAATTTTCAACTTTATGACGGTATCAAGACGTAATCTGCGACGTCATTTTTACAGTAGATTTTCATTAAAATCTTCCCAACAAACTGACGGATTTTTGATGATATTTAGCGGACCAAATACGATGGCATATGTGTTTTATCGGTGCTCTGAAAGTTCTTTACAATAACTTATAAATTTCACAAAGAATCGAGTACCGTTTATTTCTTACATTGACGTGCTCTAGTTTTTGTCGCGCCCACTTGCGGAAAGCGCGATATAGTCGGCCGTTTGGCGTACGTACGTACGTACGTACGTGTGTCTGGTTAAAGTTTTTGGTTAAGCTGTAAGGTTAAGTTTTTTGGTTAAAGTTTTTGGTTAAGTTCTTTGGTTAAAGTTTTTGGTTAAGTTTTTTGGTTAAGTTGTTTGGTTAAGTTTTTTGGTTAAAGTTTTTGGTTAAGTTCTTTGGTTAAAGTTTTTGGTTAAGTTTTTTGGTTAAAGTTTTTGGTTAAAGTTTTTCGTTATACTATATCTCTGCAACTGCTTTGCCCATTACCTTGAAACTTCACATGGGTGTTTATCATCATCTATATTTTCATTCTACCCCCCTCCCGTGCGGCCCCTGTGCCCAATGTCAAGGTCAAATTACTTTGAAGTTTTTGGTTAAGTTTTTTGGTTAAAGTTTTTGGTAAATTACTTTGAAGTTTTTGGTTAAGTTCTTTGGTTAAAGTTTTTGGTTAAGTTTTTTGGTTAAAGTTTTTGGTTAAGGTTTTTGGTTAAGTTTTTTGGTTAAAGTTTTTCGTTATACTATATCTCTGCAACTGCTTTGCCCATTACCTTGAAACTTCACATGGGTGTTTATCATCATCTATATTTTCATTCTACCCCCCTTCCGTGCAACCCCTGTGCCCAATGTCAAGGTCAAATTACTTTGAAGTTTTTGGTTAAGTTTTTGGTTAAAGTTTTTGGTTGAGTTTTTTGGTTAAGTTTTTTGGTTAAAGTTTTTGTTAAGTTTTTCGTTATACTATACTCTGCAACTGCTTTGCCCATACCTTGAAACATTCACATTTTTTGGTTAAGTTAAGTTTTTTTGGTTAAGTTTTTTGGTTGAAAGTTTTTTCATTAAAGTTTTTCGTTATACTATATCTCTGCAACTGCTTTGCCCATTACCTTGAAACTTCACATGGGTGTTTATCATCATCTATATTTTCATTCTACCCCCCTTCCGTGCGGCCCCTGTGCCCAATGTCAAGGTCAAATTACTTTGAAGTTTTTGGTTAAGTTTTTTGGTTAAAGTTTTTGGTTAAAGTTTTTGGTTAAGTTTTTTGGTTAAAGTTTTTCGTTATACTATATCTCTGCAACTGCTTTGCCCATTACCTTGAAACTTCATATGGGTGTTTATCATCATCTATATTTTCATTCTACCCCCCTCCCTCCCTGCGGACCCCTGTGCTTGGTTAAGTTTTTTGGTTAAGTTTTGTGGTTAAAGTTTTGGTTAAGTTTTTTGGTTAAGTTTTTTGGTTAAAGTTTTTCGTTATACTATATCTCTGCAACTGCTTTGCCCTTTAGCCCTTTTCCTTGAAACTTCACGTGGGTGTTTATCATCATCTATATTTTCATTCTACCCCCCTCCCGTGCGGCCCCTGTGCCCAATGTCAAGGTCAAATTACTTTGAAGTTTTTGGTTAAGTTCTTTGGTTAAAGTTTTTGGTTAAGTTTTTTGGTTAAAGTTTTTGGTTAAGGTTTTTGGTTAATTTTTGTTTTTTGGTTAAAGTTTTTTGTTTCGTTATACTATATCTCTGCAACTGCTTTGCCCATTACCTTGAAACTTCACATGGGTGTTTATCATCATCTATATTTTCATTCTACCCCCCTTCCGTGCAACCCCTGTGCCCAATGTCAAGGTCAAATTACTTTGAAGTTTTTGGTTAAGTTTTTGGTTAAAGTTTTTGGTTGAGTTTTTTGGTTAAGTTTTTTGGTTAAAGTTTTTGGTTAAAGTTTTTCGTTATACTATATCTCTGCAACTGCTTTGCCCATTACCTTGAAACTTCACATTTTTTGGTTAAGTTAAGTTTTTTGGTTAAGTTTTTTGGTTGAAGTTTTTCATTAAAGTTTTTCGTTATACTATATCTCTGCAACTGCTTTGCCCATTACCTTGAAACTTCACATGGGTGTTTATCATCATCTATATTTTCATTCTACCCCCCTTCCGTGCGGCCCCTGTGCCCAATGTCAAGGTCAAATTACTTTGAAGTTTTTGGTTAAGTTTTTTGGTTAAAGTTTTTGGTTAAAGTTTTTGGTTAAGTTTTTTGGTTAAAGTTTTTCGTTATACTATATCTCTGCAACTGCTTTGCCCATTACCTTGAAACTTCATATGGGTGTTTATCATCATCTATATTTTCATTCTACCCCCCTCCCGTGCGGCCCCTGTGCTTGGTTAAGTTTTTTGGTTAAGTTTTGTGGTTAAAGTTTTGGTTAAGTTTTTTGGTTAAGTTTTTTGGTTAAAGTTTTTCGTTATACTATATCTCTGCAACTGCTTTGCCCTTTACCTTGAAACTTCACGTGGGTGTTTATCATCATCTATATTTTCATTCTACCCCCCTCCCGTGCGGCCCCTGTGCCCAATGTCAAGGTCAAATTACTTTGAAGTTTTTGGTTAAGTTTTTTGGTTAAAGTTTTTTTGTTATACTATATCTCTGCAACTGCTTTGCCCATTACCTTAAAACTTCACATGGGTGTTTATCATCATCTATATTTTCATTCTACCCCCCTCCCGTGCGGCCCCTGTGCCCAATGTCAAGGTCAAATTACTTTGAAGTTTTTGGTTAAAGTTTTTGGTTAAGTTTTTTGGTTAAGTTTTTTGGTTAAAGTTTTTTGTTATACTATATCTTTTTTTTAGTGTCCATGCCTCGCCACAAGGCGCGACATGCAGGCTGCGGCCATCTAGTTATTTACATTTACGGTAACCGATTCTTCGTTAAAACGACTATACAATAAAGGGCAACGTGTACCGCATTTGCTGCGGCATATTTCATAAAAATATGTCATTCAATTAGCAAGATATTAAAGGAAATCTACTGTAAACACATGTAAAAAACATGACGTCATGCCGTTCGGAAACCGCGTGCAGGGGTGTAAAATTCCACTCGATGGCTCGCCATGGTGACTTGGTCATCGTCTCGGTCGAGTAGCTTTGTGTAGACGGTCGTCCGACGGGTCGAGTGAATTTTGGATCATCCATCGTGAATAAAAAAATATATAGTTATGCACCGTTCTCTGCTTATTAAACCTGTTTATTTATCAAATACCATTGATCATTTCATAAACGCTTTGTATTGAATAAAAGCGTTTGCGCCAGCCGGAACAATTCTAATTATGGACGAGTTTAAATCACGGCTCGAGCGGCGTGAATTGAAATTTTATCAATACTTGCCTATTTACAATATAAATGGGAAATACTCAAATTCTCCGTCACATATATCTGGTAAGACATCGCAGCCATGGTTTCATCTTCACTTAAGTTAGTGCAGCGAGTTATCGCGCAAGTGTCGATTTATGGGATGGTCGCCGGGCCTAGGCCGCCTGTCGTCTGCGATTTAAACTCGCCCATAATTAATTTATGGCATTCTGTAACGTCAATGTTCGCTTCCGGTGTAAACACGCAATATTGCTAGCAGACAGCCAGAGTTAGCACATGCAAAAATATAATTTTCTCCAAACTACACAGCATTCCGATGAGACGGATCGCTTGATTTTCGTTAGAAAATTATTTTCATCAGTCCAATTATAAAAAATGGGATGTTTTTCTTTGACAAATATGAACAATACTTGCAAACAGTGTAGATCCTGATGAGACGGCTCGCAGATTTACACTGTTTGTAAATATTGCTATAGAGGTTTGTGGTGTTGAAAGGGTTAATGTACTCACAGTCCCATAACCTGTTTGATTATTAAGCATTTAACATCTACTTAAAGTATTTTGTGTGCTGTGTAGTCTGAAAATGTACCGTACATTTTCATATGTGCTGGCCCAGGCAATTAAATATCATGAAAATTGTTTTGTACAAATCATAGATTATAAGAAACATTCGCAAATGTCAAAGCAAACCGACATTCGCTCACTATTTGGTCGTCCGGGTGGTGGAGATGACGAGAAAAGGGAAACAGAGCGGGCGAAGCGACAGGCCGAGAAAATACAAATAAATATGTTTTCATTATACCATGACAACTGTTGGATTGTCTATCTGGAGATAGATTTCAAATAACATACATGTACAGTAGCATATATAGCCTACTAATGGAGAACATAGTGAATATTGAAATATCTGTATAAAATATAAGGGCGAGTGGCAAACCAGTAAGGGCGAGTAAGATTTTGCATCTACTAGACCTTAAGGGCAAGTGATATTTCAAATAATTTTACACCCCTGGCGTGATCCCCCACCTTGAGTATTTTCACTACTCAATTTGAAAATCAATGCGTATTTTCACATTGCTGTGTATATTTTGTACTCCCACTTTTGATAGTCAATGTGGCTTAAATAATTGCGTAAAATACGCCAATACGCACCTTATCTCTGTAATAACTTTGGAATAATGAGACAATTATAATGAAATGGCAAGACATGTTTTCATTTCTAAGCAAGCAAACTATTCAATAATTGCTGTCTCTATTTTCATTGTTAGGTCCCGGACCTACTGGTAAAAGCTGCTATTTTCAGGCCCTGAATACCCAATTAAAATTGCCAAAAACCCAATTGAAATCAGACGTAGTGAGTATGAAAAAACAATAAAAAAAATAAAAATTGTGGTATCTTTATCATGCTGCAGAAAACAATAAACAGACCACAATTATAGCATATTTTACTTATTTTCCAAGGAGACAATTCTAATGAAATGCCAAGACATGTTTTTGTTTCAAATCAAACTACCGGTATTCAATAATTGCTGTCTTTTGATGTGTAAACAGTAGTGTGATTTTATTTTCCCCAATTAAAATTTTGAAATACCCAATTGCTTCTGGAGCCCTGTAAGATATTCTTGACTTTTTGACTCCCTTTTGAACAAGTTCAATAACTCTTTTCAACACTACATATGATACATGTACCTCTTTGGTGGTGTTTGCAAACAGTATAGATCCAGGTGCGCCGGCTCGTAACAAGCTTTTTACAAGTATTTTAGTTTTAGAAAAATACACACCCCCGTATTCTAAATGGACTAGTTTGAAAATAAGTTTGCGACTACTGGATTGGTTCTTCAATAACATATGTGTCTGTGACTGGAGAAATGGGGCTTATTGATTTTGCAACCCGTGTAGATCCAGTTCAGCCTGTGTATCTGCACAGTTTGATCAGGATATGCACTGTTCCCCATTCGATCAATGAAACGCCCGTCTTGCTTCTAACAAGCCATACATATCGTTATCGGGCAACGGGTGAGTGCTATTTGATCTGTAGCCTATTTCATCAACATTGCAAAGTATACTTTACTAGCAAAGTATACTTTGAGGGAGTAATCATTTATTTTTCCCGAAATGCATTATTTCATATAGAACTAACAACTGCATATATGTCATGATTAAAAGTATGCAGAATTATTATACTGAATTTATTACATTATCACAGCCAAATTGGCTGTGATAATGTCATAAATTCTGTATAATAAAAATTAATAAATTTATCATAAAATTGAAAATTTCTCCCTCTTTCTCCCACTTTGCTACTAAAGTATACTTTGCAATGTTGATGAAATAGGCTACAGAAGTGACATTGGTCATAAATATATTAGTCTATTCTAGTTACTTTGGGTTGAAAGGGTTAAAGGCACTGTGTCTCCGTTTATATTCAATATTTGCTTCATGCACTGCAAATTAACGAATTCCAAAACATTTACATTATATTATTATTCAAGTATGTACTATCAGAAACTGTGATAATAAACAGGAGATAGTTGGGTTATGCACAATAAGGAAAATTGATATTGATGACCAGTCCATGACTCTCCGACCCCAGCTATTCCCAAGGTCAAGGTCACAGACTTAATGCATTCTCAAAACTTAACATAGCGGGTACATTTTTTTATAATTTCTAATTTTGTTTCCTTTCACAGAACATTTTGATAGTTCACATGTGCATTCCTCTGGTGGTTCTGTATCATGCTGTGAGATATCCATGACTCCGAACCATGCTGATCCCAAGGTCACACACTTAGTGCATTCTAAAAACTTAGGGGAAGGGGCCAAGTGACTCTTTGGTGTGGTATGGTCAGGTTATTCTAATTTCAGGGCTGAATATATATTTATCTCGATGTAAATATTCCGTTTAGGCCCCGCCCCCCCCCCAACCCCCCCACCACCCCCCCCCCCCCCCCCCCCCCCCCACCCCCCCCCCCCCCCCCCCCCATGGTTAGATTTGGGATTTGATCCGTTGGTCCGCCGTAAATGACCTTAGCTGTTGGTAGGCCGTTAAACACCAATACACAAACTAAAAACATACATGTAACATAGCGAGTAAATGCTTTATATTTTCTATTTACTTTAACAAAATTTCTTGCTATTTTTCACACATGGTAATCCTCCATCATTCTGTGACAAATCTACAACCCCCGCCCCCACCGTCAAGGTCAAGGACATAGAAAAATTTATGTCATTGCCTGTGTGGGGGTATTCTGTAAGCCCTCGTTTACTGACAAATCTAGTGTGTTGTGAAATGTGGCTGTGACTGGAGAAATGGGGCTTATGGGATTTATGACCAGTGTATGTCCCGATCAAATAGCACACTACTGTATCCTAATCTATATTGCTAGAAGCATGCCGGGTGTTTCATTAAAGGAATGCCGACCAATGCAGATCCTGATCAGGCTGTGCAAATGCACTGGATCTGCACTGGTTGCAAAACCCACTCGGTAGGCACAAAATGTTCTTTATATCAGAGACATCATCCGAGACATTTTTCTGACAAAATAAACATTCATTCACCATTACGTTCAGTCGTATTGATTCGCATTGTTATATATTTTATATCCGACGTAAATTTCCACACTGATATCAGGGGCGATAACTGTGTTTCCTTAGATTTTTAACGGACAACACTATTTATTCTCTGTATTTATTTTTTGATGTTCAATGATCATACTTTATAATCTGTGGAAAAAATTAGTATAAATACAATATCATGCCTCACTTGCATATGAAAATAGCCTGATACCACCGCGAGTCACTATATATCAGTATAAATATTACTAAATGATTATATCTGTATAGCAGTTGGACGAACTTTGTATGGTTGGAGTTACTAATGTATATGGTCATGGTGCACGACTTTAGTTTGAGCTGGCGATCAGCTACCGGTCAAATATGACCGATAATCCACGCCGGATGGCCTCCGATTCTGTGTGAGATTCTTTTGTACACGCAAATTTCGCTTTGGATGGGGTATACAAAATGCGAATAACTGAATAAATGCTGGAAACAGCGATTTGAAGTGAGTATATTCACACGCCTAATACCATTATCGATTGCCAGAGACAGGAGTCATACATTTAATCGATGTTTATTGTGTTTGTGCGAGCCGGAAAAGAGGGGGCTCTTTCTATAATAGCCCTATTTATACTCAACTTTATATAGCATATGGTACTGTACGAGACCAAGTGGGTGGGGTAATGTGGGTGAAAATAGAAACAACCCGGCGGTCCTAGTATCGTCATATAATTCCAGCACAAAAAATATTTACACAATTCCCTAACATTTGATTGGTCCGTAGCAAGTCTGTCCAACATTTATTTTTTTCATCCCAGTAAACTCCATGCCGAACTACTTTCCGTAACCGTCAGGCGCAGTTAAAATAATTCTTAAGAAAACGGAAAATAAACACATTTTCTTGATGAATTTATTTCAAATGCTGGAATTATAAGGAATGAATGGCCTTTTTGTGGAATTTATCGGGGATATAAACTTGGAAAAGTCGCAGGAATACTGGACGAGGCCTTAAAAAATTACAATTTTCGGAAGAAAAAAAAAGATTTTTTTTTTTTTCTTTTCTTTTTTTTTCGAAAATTGTATGTTTTTATCGCTTCGTCCAGTATTCCCGCGACTTTTCCAAGTTTATACCCCGATAAATTCCACAAAAAGGCCATTCATTCCTATAACATCTTCAATTAAACCTAATTTACACAGGGCCATGTCATGATGTAAACATGTTTTTATTTTGTATAGTATTTTTTCCAAAAATCCTGATTTTCCCCTTTAACCCCTAAGTAACTGGAATGGAGTTTGATATGTTAATTTTGCAACCAATTCAATTGTCACAAAATGATTTTCAGACTAGTCCATTTATGAAAAGGGGGTGTTTTTGTTTTCAAAAATATGAACATTACATGTACTGTACTTGCAAAAAGTGAAGATCCTGATGAGACAGCTTGTCACGAACCGGTTCATCTGGATCTACACTATTACTATTTGCCAATACCACTATACAGGCCTGTGGTGTTGAAAGGGTTAACCCTTACAATGCTGAATTAAATTTGTCGTCTGCTGATTTTTATTTTCCATTTTTATCTTCAAAATCCATAATTTGACAACACTTTAGAATCATTTCCAATTGAAATGATTTTAAAGCGCTGTCATATCATGTTTTTATTGATAAAGAAGACAAAATATAATATAAAGTAACAGCAGACGACAATTTTCGTTTCCCCCATATCTCTGGTCACAGCCACCACAAATGATCATACAATACTACATTTTTATAACCCTGGACGTTGTAACTAGTCTCAGTAAGTGGTCACAGCTGCATGCATATACCGTAAAGATTCTAATAGACGCCCATGCTCTAATAGACGTCCACCCTCCACTTTTTTTGCTTCTAATAAACACCCAGTACTAACTTGAAACAAAATTGGAGCCAATTCGATTTCTTTTCTTTCTAGTATTTCCTTGAAAATCGGGGGGAAAAACATAATTGCTACTTTCACTTTCAACTTTTTCCGGTGTCACAGTAAATTCCTCATCGGCAGTAGCTATTTGCACGGACACGGGGCGATCAGAATTTACACGGTTACGGAGACGCCATTTTCAAAGCATCTCAAACTCATCTCGTATAATATAGGTGAAATCATCATGTTGGATTGTTGACCGATATTTCCTAGGAGATGAGCAAAAATAAATATGTCTTGTTCTGGACATGGTCGTGGGCCGAAATTAATCGCGACCGAAATCGCGACCGTCTATTAGAATCTTTACGGTATTTTCAATGACAAAAATTAATAATAAAAAGAAGATAGCTAAAAAAGTAGGTCTATAAGTAGGTTCTGAGTTTAGTCGGTAATAGTAAAAATAAATTCTTTATTTCTAGTTTCTCAATGATCGTGTATTTGTGGAACTACAAGAAAACTTAAAATTGCACAAAAAAAGAAAGTAATCTGTTGCTTATCAGAAGTATGCCTGTAGATGCACATTGTTCTCGTTCCGGGAATATTTGGTCCGCCAAGGGAGTACATTATTTATAGCATATCACTACACCATGCAGGGGCGGATCTAGAATTTATGTCTAGAGGGGGCCGGGATTTCAAGTGAGATACATTTGATCGTCAACTGTCATAAAATTAAGATTATTTTCTACATTTTTTGTTATCTCACATCAAAAGTGTATGTTGTTACTACTCAATTGAACCGTCTCAACAAGACGGTTCAACTGAGTGGTAACAATGTACATTTTGGGTGACAAATTAGGAAATAATCAGATGTTTCCATATAAAAAATGTGTTAAAATCTGAACTCAACCAATTTTAGAGGAGGCTTGCACGGGACACGCGACCACCTGGATTCACACCTGCCAAAAAAGCTTCTGTTAGCTTAACAGACTGTTAAATTCTTAGCAATGCTAAGGATTTAACAGTCTGTTAAGCTAACAGAAGCTAACTGGCCTGTGCTTACCGTCCTTGTACTAAAGTAATCCGCAACAAAATATTCAAATGTTTTTATGTCACCGATATAATTTGCTTGGTATAGTCCCATCTGTATATGTCCTTGCTGTTGAATGGATGTAAAACTACAACCGACCAATGAATTATACTTGTAATATATCGGGGCTCCAGATAAGTTTTGTATCTAAAGAGTATCCCCATATTTCAAATTCAATGCCTATTTTACTTTTACAAATCATAAAAAATAAAACAAATTTAAAAACTCACTTATTTGAACTGCAAGAAGCAGCTCAACTATGTAAATTTTCACCTTTATTACATTATTTTCACTACTAAATTTGAAAAACAATATGTGTTTTCGCATTGCTGTGAATATTTTGTACTCCCCCTTTTAATAATCAAATATGATATATGAAAATTACTTGCAAAAAGTGCCGATCCTGATGAGACGGCTTATTACGAGCCGGCTGATTTGGATCTACCGTACACTATTTGTAAACACCGCTATAGAGGGATGTAGTGTTGAACGGGTTAATGGGTTGGTGAAATACTCTACAGACCAGACAGTATCTAGACTTCATAAGCAATACGGCTTGCTATCTGGCGAGTTGGCCCAATTCTCGTGGGCCATTGTCTCTGTATGTGAATGTCCTTTATAAAGTGTACAGATCAAACAACCAAACTCATGCAACTAGGCTGGCATGGGATCCTAGTGGGAATTCTAAATAAACATCTGTTTTCTGTTAGGGGTAACCAAACATGGCCTGAGCCACTTTTGTTCTTCGCTGTCGTCACATCCTGTTGATTGCTTGAGATATCAGAAAACTCTTGTTCAGCTATAACCAGGACTTGTTTGTTGTGTTGGGTGTAAAAAATAGTGCTTTGTGGGTTAACCCATTTCAGTCTTAACGATTCGGTAATTTTTGTTGAAAAAAATCTCATTATTTTCTTTATTTCTCCATAAAGGTATATGTCGTTACCACTCATTTGAACCGTCTCGTTGAGACGTTTCAAATGAGTGGTAACAACATATACACATATACTTTGAGATGAAATAAAGGAAATAGGATTTATTGGAAATCAATAATTTTAGTTTCAGGACTCGTTTGTTGTGTATGTATGGGTGAAAAAAGAGTGCCTCGTGGATTAATTGGAAATTATTAATTTTAGTTCAACTTTAAAATCGGGATAGTGCATCATGGATTAAATCAATAATTTTGACTGTTTTTAGTCTGGAATGGGTACACACATAATGGACTCAGCTCAGGTAAGATACAGTTAGGTACGTACGTACGGAGCCCCGCAGGGGACATGGATTTTTTTTTATTAATTCGTTCCCTCAATTTAACAATTCGTTCCCGCAGGAACGAATTGTTAATTCGTGGGAACAAATTGTTATATCGTGGGAACGAATTGTTAATTCGAGGGAACTAATGATTAAATTGAGGGAACGACTTGTCTTTTCAGGGGAACAAATTGTTATATCGAGGGAACAAATTGTTAAATTGAGGGAACGTATTGTTATTTCGTGGGAACTGTTTAAAAAAAGAAATCCATGTGCCTGCGGGGCTCTGTGAGATACAGTCAGTTATGTGTATAGTATATGCTATTATATTCTTGTTAACCTTTCACCCCTAATTAACTGGAATGGATTTTGAAATGGCAATTTTCCTGCCAATCCAATTGTCACAAAATCATTTTCAGACTAGTCCATTTATGAAAAGGGAGTAGGGTTTTTTTTTACCGAAAAATGTGAAAATTACTTGTAAAGTGAAGATGCTGATGAGACGATGTAATGTTGAAAGGGTTAATTTAAATGTCTTGCTGCCAGAGGAAATTAATTTACATATTCTCATCTCCATCCACCCTTAAAATAAATTGCTAAATTAATATTTGATTGTATTTTTTTTTTAAAAATAGACATTATTTTTTAATCCCCCCAGACTCAGAGGCATATAGTGTTTGGACTGTGTGTCCGTGTGTCCGATACATTAAGAAGTTTGCCAGAGTTTCTCGATTATGTCATAACTTCTATATCCCATGAAGGTTTACTTAACTATTTCAAAAGAGTATACCTGCGAACAAATGCCACACATCCATGCTGCACTTAATATGACCTTTTGACCTTCACAACTTTGAACTTTTTCCCACATTAAGAAGTTCTCTGGAGTTTCTCAATTCTGTCATAACTTTTATATTCCTTGAAGGATTTCATCAGTGCTCCAGATAAGGTGCGTATTTGCGTAAATACACAATTAAAAAGTGCAAAAACCCAATTAAAATCAGAGCCAATGCATACCAAAAAACGAATTAAAATGTCCGGTACGCAATAGATTTTTATTCTGTAACGTACTGCTCAAATGTATTTTCAGTCAATTATTGAGCTGACTGCTAGATTTGTTCGTGTACAAAGCTATAGAAAGCTACCAATATCTGTCGGTCGGCCATTGACTGTTTACACATTCTGGTCCCGGCTCTAGTTGTGGACAATGTATTGCTGTATTTCGCCGATAACGGCTGGAAACCAGTCTTGGGGTGTACTCGGTTGTAGCTCCAGGATTTAACGCGAACGATCCCGGCTATCAGCGGAACGAGAAGAGTTCCGATACATGTACCTGTAAATCGATATTCTTCAATAATAAAACAATATATACCGGTAGTAATTATTTAATGAGGGTAAAACATCAGTTGGTAAATCCAATCTTCCCTGAAGCTCTCTCTAGAATTGGCAGGGTGGGAATTTTAAGCATATATCCTGAAATCAGGTTTTGAGATTCCTGATACTTGCAGAAAAATACTAATGTTTCAACATGGGACGCACACTTCTGCACATTTGTAGGTGCAATTTTCATGATTTGGCATTTGGAACTGTTCTCACCCCTGATTGGGCACAACTTGAGGAAATACAGAGCTGCGTATTTGCTTAACTCTTTGCGCTAGCGGCGAAAATATCCGCCAAACGAATTACGATTATGTTTTATTTCTCTCCGTAAATATGTCTTGGAATTTCATTAGAATTGAGTCCTCAGGACTCCATTCTAATTAAATTCCAAGACATATTCATGATATTTACGGGGAGAAATACAAGAAAATATGATGAATTTATTTTTGTCCGCTAGTTTTGAACTATTTATAGCCCACAAGTTTCCCAGCATGCAAAGAGTTAAATAGCAGGACCTGAAAATAGCACTGGTCCGAGGTCCTGGACCTACACATTTTAATGTCCGACCTTTGTATTTTACAAGCAAAAAGTCTGTCGGACCTGAAATAAAATTGAAATTGCGATCATTATTCAGTGGCGATGCTAAATCCGTTTTGATTATGGTTTTAAAAGATATTTTTCGGTGACACAGTCAAGTATTTACACATGGTGTGAACTTGAAGAGTCATTTAGTATGTAACAGACACAGTCAAGTATTCACACATGGTGTGAACTTGAAGAGTCATTTAGTATGTAACAGACACAGTCAAGTACGTATTCACACGATGTGTGAACTTGAACGAGTCATTTAGTATGTAACAGACACAGTCAAGTATTCACACATGGTGTGAACTTGAAGAGTCATTTAGTATGTAACAGACACAGTCAAGTATTCACACATGGTGTGAACTTGAAGAGTCATTTAGTATGTAACAGACACAGTCAAGTATTCACACATGGTGTGAACTTGAAGAGTCATTTAGTATGTAACAGACACAGTCAAGTATTCACACATGGTGTGAACTTGAAGAGTCATTTAGTATGTAACAGACACAGTCAGTATTAACAGCACAGCAAATGGTGTGAACTTGAAGAGTCATTTTAGTATGTAACAGACACAGTCAAGTATTCCAAACATGGTGTGGAACTTGGAAAGATTCATTTAGTTATGTAACAAGACATCAAGTAAGTTTATGTACAATGGTTTGTGTAACTTGAAGGTGAACTTGAAGAGTCATTTAGTATGTAACAGACACAGTCAAGTATTTACACATGGTGTGAACTTGAAGAGTCATTTAGTATGTAACAGACACAGTCAAGTATTCACACATGGTGTGAACTTGAAGAGTCATTTAGTATGTAACAGACACATATTTCTACCGTTTTCCTTGTGATTATCCTCTCGGACCTTCCAAAAAATGCCTTGAACCTTTCTCTATTTTCATTGTTAGGTCCCGGACCTACTGGTAAAAGCTGCTATTTTCAGGCCCTGAATACCCAATTAAAATTGCCAAAAACCCAATTGAAATCAGACGTAGTGAGTATGAAAAAACAATAAAAAAACAAAAATTGTGGTACCTTTATCATGCTGCAGAAAACAATAAACAGACCACAATTATAGCATATTTTTCTTATTTTCCATGAGAACACATCTTGGTATTTCATTAGAATTGTCTCCAAGGAGACAATTCTAATGAAATGCCAAGACATGTTTTTGTTTCAAATTAAACTACCAGTATTCAATAATTGCTGTCTTTTGATGTGTAAACAGTAGTGTGATTTTATTTCACCCAATTAAAATTTTGAAATACCCAATTGCTTCAGAAATGATGGAGTGACAATACTCCATTACTAATTCCTTATCTGGAGCCCTGGGAATACATTTATGTTCTTCAAGTTTCTCCATGAAAGTGTACATTGTATGTTGTGTGCTGTGGCCACTCCTTTGAAATGTCACAATGCACTTGACAACACATATTTGTATTATCTAGCAATATGGTGTATATCTAGAATAATATGCTGCATGATCAGAATGATAATCATATTATTTATGTTCTAGTATGAACCCTACTGAAAATAATATACGTCGAAATTTACCGGTGGAATGCCACTGGAATACCAGTGACTTTTTCAGTGGGGTACTTCTAATAATACATCTTAAAAATGCCACACCAAAAATTGTCCGCGTAAATATTGGCTGTAACCGTTTTGTTTATTAATGGATCTGCATAACTTTTGCATATAATAAACTAAAGTTAACGTTTTGACAATATTTAACATACATGTATTTATAGGATCTTCAACCCCAATATAACTGTAAGAAATGTTGAATAAAAACTGGTGAGCTGTGGCATTTTTCTACTCTACCCATCTCATTTGTGTTTTTTTATGGCCAGCTGTGCGATATTTTCAAATATGTGACACAACACGAGAAAAATGTTCCAAATGCGGTTTTGACCAGTGTAGCTCCTGATCATCTAGCATGCATCACTACTGGATGCATGGGCCATTAAATGGCCATTAAATTAAATTATTTTGTTAAAATGCCATTAAAAACCTCAAATGCCATTAAAAACCTTTTAATGATGTACACTTCAATGGCCACAAATTAGACATAGGACTATGGCTTTCACTACCGTTACAGCCATAGACCTCAAAGATACCTACTGTAGCGACTTGATTTCAAGATTTGAAATCTGTCGATTATTGTCTAAATACGCATCTAATGGTGCTAAACCAGCAGTGTAAAGCCAGAAATTATATTAAATAGCCTGTATGTTTACACAGTTTACAATGATACGGTCGCCATTTTGCCGAAGAATTTTCGGCAGAATAAATTAACTTCCGTAATTCTGTTTTTAGTCCGGCGGCCAAAGGCCAATTTTGGGGCTTAACTTTGTTTTGAATAACTTATTTTTTTTATTGTTGATTTTGCCTTAGTATGTAGACTTTCTAGTTTTAGAATCCGACTGATGACAGACAATCTGTTACCCTTGAACATTTGGAGAAATCTGCATAAATTCAAGATGGCTGCCACCAAGATATATCGTGCCATATAATTGCATCCCCAGGAGGAAATTAAACCATCTAAGAGAGTATAATGAATGTATTAACGTGCTGACACAAATGGGCAACTTTAAAATTCAATTCCTTAACTGCATATAGAAAAAATCCAAGATGGCCATCAACTGTGACTATTTTACATACTTTCACTACCGTAATTCGTCATATCAAAGAATATACGTTTTTAGCTCACCTGAGCGAAGCTCATGTGAGCTATTGTTATCACAATGTGTCCGTCGTCGTCGTCGTCCGTGAACATTTTCAAACGTCTTCTCATCGGTAACCATTGGGCCTATAGTCACCAAACTTCATGGTCATGGTCCTTAGGTAGGGGATTACAAAATTGTTAAAATGACGTCATTACGTAATCCAAGATGGCTGCCGTCTAAAAATAGCACAAATTCTTCAAAAATCTTCTTCTCAAGAACCGCCAACCTGATTTCGACAAAACTTGGTAGGAATGATCGATGTACAATGCTCTTTCAAAGTTGTTAAAATGGTGACCCCGGGTCAAAAACAAAAATAGGCGTGGCCCGTGGGGTCAAATTGGGGTCAAATTTTATTTTTGACCGAATATGGTCATGTCATATATCAAATTGAAGGTATCAATGAGGCGATCACTCTGGTGCATTTTTTGTCGAAATCGGATGGTATTATGTCATCCAAGATGGCCGCCAAAAGGTCAAAAGGTCGTTCTTTTATTAGAGATTTCAAAATTCTTCTTCACATGAACCGCTTGGCCCATTGTAGCCAAACTTAAAAGTTATTGTCCATGGGTGAAGCCTTTTCAGATTTGTTAAAATGGAGGTCATCGCTAATCCAAGATGGCCGCCATCTAAAAATAGCATAAATTCTTAAAAAATCTTCTTCTCATGAACCGCCAACCGGCTTTCAACGAAACTTGGTAGGAATGATCGATGTACAATGCTCTATCAAATTTGTTAAAATGTGACCCCGGGGTCAAAAATGGGCGTGGCCCGTGGGGTCAAATTGGGGTCAAATTTTATTTTTGATCGAATGTGGTCATGTCTATATCAAATCGAAGGTATCAAAGAGGCGATGGCTCTGGTGCATTATTTGTCGAAATTGGATTGTTATGTCATCCAAGATGGCCACCGAAAGGTCAAAATGTTGTTCTTTTATTAGAGATTTCAAAATTCTTCTTCACACGAACCGCTTGACCCATGGGGGCCAAACTTCACAGTTATGGTCCATGAGTGAAGCCTTTTCAGATTTGTTAAAACGGAGGTCTTTGCTAATCCAAGATGGCCGCCGTCTAAAAATAGCACAAATTCTTAAAAAAAATGCCGGATTTCGACGGAACTTGGTAGGAATGATCGATGTACAATGCTCTTTCAAAGATGTTAAAATGGTGACCCCGGGGTCAAAAATGGGCGTGGCCCATGGGGTCAAATTTTATTTTTGACCGAATATGCTCATGTCATATATCAAATTGAAGGTATCGATGAGGCGATTGCTCTGGTGCAATATTTGTCGGAATCTGATGATTATGTCATCCATGATGGCCTCCAAAAGGTCCATTTTTTCGAGATTTTGAACGTCTTTTTCTCAGGAACCACATGGCCGATGCTTGCCAAACTTCATAGTAGGTTAAGATCCTTGGTTGAAGCATTTTCAGATTTGGTAAAATGAGTCATCGCTTAATCCAAGATGACTGCCATCTGACAATAGCACAATTTTTTTAAAACACTTGTGAACTCAATGTCACATTCTCCTCTGGTGTTCATGGCGTCAGGTGAGCGAATTAGGTTAAGTTTTTTGGTTAAGTTTTTTGGTTAAAGTTTTTTGGTTAAAGTTTTTTGTTATACTATATCTTTTTTTTTAGTGTCCATGCCTCGCCACAAGGCGCGACATGCAGGCCGCGGCCATATAGTATTATATAGTTACCCATGAAATACATAGTTATACGATGTAAATAAAAGTCATATGTTCTCATCGATGAAATAAACAACTTCCGTTGAAAATACGACTACTTCCGCTATCTATATTCATAAAATCTATGTTCGGGAAAACGGCGCAAATAGGCTGCAAATACACATTCATTACCGTATACAGTCTAAAAAACTGCTAATTTCCATGGAGCGGTATATAATAAATAGAATATTCATATTTTTGCAACAAATATGACATATATGTTCATCTCGTGGTGTGAAATGTCCATATTTCACTCGTGCCTAACGGCACTCGTGAAATATGGACATCTCGCACCACTCGATGAACATATATATGTCATATTCGTTGCAAAATATGAATATCCTCTATGTAATTGTATTGCTGAATGTACAGTTTTTACCCCCATTCAAGTAAATTCCTGTTTGTATATGTGGCTGTGACTGGAGAAATGGGGCTTATGGGACTTGTGACCAGTGTAGCTCCTGATCTTATAGCAGACTCATACAGCCTGATCAAGTGCCATCGGCAAAACCACTGTGCTTCCGATTGTCAAGGAAGAGTCCCAAAACAAACTAAAATCGCTGTACCCTTTGGGAACGAAGGGTGAACCAAGGAAAGGTAAGAAACCGTGCCTTGGCAATGGAGGTTAGAAGAAATGCCACGGAAACATGACAACTAACATATAATCACAATTTACAATGATTTGGGCTGTGAATGGAGAAATGGGACTTATGGGATTTGTGCCCAGTACCCTTGACTGGTAATATAATTATTATGTCGTATCGGGCCCAGGCTCGAGGTCAAGGCGGGACAAGGCTAGGCATCTGATTCCGCGAAATTCTTGTTTACTTATCTCCCTTTGTTGTTTCGTGCTCTGATTTTGTATCCAGAGCATAACTCGAACACCCTTTGGAATATTTTTATGCCCCACCACGATAGTGGAGGGGGCATTTAGTGTTACCCTTGTCCGTCCGTCCGTCCGTCCGTCCGTCCGTCCGCACACACGAATGGGTACTTGTTGTAAGCGTACGGGGATCTTATTGGGTAGGGTTAGGATAGTGTTGGGTACTCTTGTTGGGTATTTTTATACAGTAAAAACCCAACAAGTATTCATTCGTAGGAACGTGCGTCCCGTCCTCCCGTCCGTCCGTCACAAAACTTTAACACTCGGGTAAATGTCTCATAATTTCTTCATCCTTCGACCGATCTGCTTCATATTTCATATACACATTGCTCTGATGGTTCACTACTGATGGTCGCTGCATTAATACCATTTGTTGGCCGTTATCGATGGAATTAATTGGCAATTTCTTCCAAAAAAAAATCCTGACCAAATCTTTCACTGTAGAAAGTACTCGACCGCCACAAAAAGCACTCGCCATGGCGAGCTGGGCGAGTGAAATTTCAACCCCTGGGAGGGGGCATTTAGTGTTACCCTTGTCCGTCCGTCCCGTCCATCCGTCCCGTCCGTCCATCCGTCACAAAACTTTAACGCTCGGGTAAATGTCTCAGAATTTCTTCATCCTTCGACCGATCTGCTTCATATTTCATATACACATTGCTCTAATGGTCCTCTACTGCCCTGTGCCAAATCCACGTTCGTCCTGCCCCCGCCAAGCCCAGGGTCAAGGTCACATATACTTAGTGCTTCAAAAACTTTAACGCTCAGGTAAATATCTTATCATTTCTGTTGTCTTTCACGGATCATCTTCATACTTCATATACGCATTGCTGTAATGGTCCTCTACTGCCCTGTGCCAAATTCACGTTCGTCCTGCCCCCGCCGAGCCCAGGGTCAAGGTCACATACTTGGTGCTTCAAAAACTTTAACGTTCTGTTTGCTTTCACCGATCAGCTTCATATTTCATATACGCATTGCTCTAATGGTCCTCTACTGTCCTGTGCCAAATCCACGTTCGTCCTTCCCCTGCCAAGCCCAAGGTCAAGGTCACATACTTAGTGCTTCAAAAACTTTAACGCTCAGGTAAATATCTTATAATTTCTGTTTTCTTTCACGGATCAGCTTCATTCTTCATATACGCATTGCTCTAATGGTCCTCTACCGCCCTGTGCCAAATCCACGTTTCTTCTGCGCCAAGCCCAGGGTCAAGGTCACATACTTAGTTCTTCATATGTGGCTGTGACTGGAGAAATGGGGCGTATGGGACTTGTGACCAGTGTAGCTCCTGATCTTATAGCAGACTCATACAGCCTGATCAAGTGATCATGATCTATTTTGTTTGTTAGATGCATTGAGTGGGTGGCAGGTGGGAGCATGTGATGGGTAATTTAATGATCTGGGTTCATCCTTACATGAATTCCGATATGAGATCTGGTTTGGCATTGATTGAATGGCGAATATTGCAGATCCAAGACACGAATGCCAAGAAACTGCAGTACCAGCATAATCAAACTACGCTGCCTCGTCAGAGCTTCACGGCTACCCACCCATCTGGCAGCATAGATAATTTGGGTCAGGTTGCCATCGGCAAAACCACTGTGCTTCCGATTATTATCAAGGAAGAGTCCCCGTTGGGAACGAAGGGTGAACCAAGGAAAGGTAAGAAACCGGGTGAGTGTGATGGGAAAAATGGAGTTGGTGTCATCTGTGACCTATATACTGTTGATCTCCTTGCATCATCCTGTACAGACTGACAAGGAATGCTACCGTTTGTTAGAAACATATAGATAGATAAACAGATAGATGAATATTGTAGACTAGTGACAACAAAATTGTTTATAAAATATATAAGTAAAATAAATATTTTCGTACAATGCACATGTAAACATATGAGCAAATACATATTAAATGATGAATTTCTTCTTATTATTATTATTGTTATAGTCTTCTTAAGGAGTTGGTCATTTTACTGAGTCTCGGTAATAAGACCGACTCGCTAAGAAGACCACTTTTTTTCAGAACCAGAGGTGGTCTTAATAGAGGAACTTTACTGTAAGCACACTTTTATGCATTTTGGTGCTAAAATATGTTTAATAAGTCATTCTCAGGATTGGGCATTTGTATCTGTTCCCACCCTTGGATGGCCCCGTGCAGGCACCGGGGCGGGATCAACTGATCCTGAGAATAGTGCTGCAGTAGCCATTGCTTGTCGTAAAAGGCGACTAAACTGGCTTAACGATTGGGTTCATACTTTCCGGAACCCACTATACCGGATTTGGCCCTCATGTACATTTTTGGCTTTCTTGTATGTGAGAGTTGAGTCAGGCTATGCCCCATATATAAAAGTAAGATTAGCGCTAATCTATTACTTTTAGGGGATGGGATAAATGATGCTGGTGTGGCGAGGGCCTGGCACCAGAACAGGTTGTTCTAATTTCAGGACTGAATATATATTTTGATTGTAAATATTGAGTTCTGAAGTTGGGATTTACCCCCCTCGGACAGGTGGATACGGGACTCGACCCCGTTGACCCGTCTGCGTGTAGACTCCCTGAGGCTTGTACCTCTATGTCAGAAAAGCGGACGTTAAACACTATTCACTCACTCACTCCCACCCTTGATAAATCAATCAATCAATATTTCAGCACGAAATGAACGCGTCGTGGATGCCGAGAAACTGCAGTATAATCGAACTACGCTGCCTCATCAGAACTTCACAGCCACCCAGCCATCTGACAGCAGAGATAATTTGGATCAGGTTGCCATCGGCAACACCAATGTGCTTCCGATTGCCCAGATCCAGATGAACGAAGGCCAACGACTGCACTCCAAGGTCAAGGTACAGCTCCGAAACAAGATAAAAAGGAAAGGTAAGAAACCGTTCCTTGGCAATGAAGGTTAGAAGAAATGCCACGGAAACATGACAACTACAGATATAATCACAATTTACAATGATTTGGGCTGTGAATGGAGAAATGGGACTTATGGGATTTGTGCCCAGTGTAGCTCCTGATTAAATAGCACACTCCTGTAGCATTGTAATGATCTATATTGCTTGTTAGTAGCATTGCACGTGTTTCCTTGATGGAGTGACAAACAGGGCAGGTCATGATCAGACAGTGCGGATGTGTTCTGACTGGTAATATAATTATTATGTCGTATCAGGCATTTACCTGATATCCGCGTTACAACAAATTGAAAACTAATGTTTCATTGGTTAGTGGTGGGAACTTTCAGGATATTTCCTGAGATCAGGATTTGAGGTTCCTGATAATTGCAGAAAATGACTACTGTTTGAACACGGGGAAGAGCATTTTCACGCATTTGTGGTTGCAACAATATGTTTGTTTAGGGAAATTCCAGAATTAATTGTGGTGGGGGGGGGGGGGGGGGGGTGGGGGTCTAATTAAGTTAAACAACCCCCAATTTTTTCCCTTATTTCTCTTTTTTCGCTCACCTGAGCAAAGCTCATGTGAGCTATTGTTATGGCAAAGTGTCCGTCGTCCGTCCGTGAACATTTTCAATCATCTTCTTCTCCCGAACTGCTGAGCGATATTGGTCAACTTCACAGGGATGATATATGGGTGATGCCATTTCAGATTTGTTAAAATGGAGGTCATCGACAATCCAAGATGGCCGCCATGGAAAAGTAGGTCAAATTATTAAAAAATCTTCTTCTCACGAACCGCCAGGCCGATTTCGACGATACTTGGTATGAATGATCGATAGTTAGCGCTGTTTCAGATTTGTTCATATGGTGGCCCGTGGGTCAAAAATGGGCGTCGCCCGAGGGGTCAAATAGGGGTCAAATTTTATTTTTAACCGAATATAGTTATGTAATATATCAAATCGAAGGTATCGACAAGACAATCACTCTGGAACATTTTTTGTCTAAATCATATGATTACGTCATCCAAGATGGCCACCGATAGTTTCAAATGGTCATTCTTTTACTAAAGATTTCAAACGTCTTCTTCTTGTAAACTGCTTGGCCGATATTGGCCAAACTTAACTGTAATGGTCTGTGGTTGAAGCCTGTTCATTTTTGTTAAAATGGAGGTCATCACCAAATCCAAGATGGCCGCCGTTGAGAAGTAGGTCAAATTCTTAAAAAATCTTCTTCTCACGAACCGCCCGGCCGATTTCGATGATACTGGGTATGAATGATCGATAGTTAGCGCTGTTTCAGATTTGTTCATATGGTTGCCCCTGGGTCAAAAATGGGCGTGGCCCGAGGGGTCAACTAGGGGTCAAATTATATTTTTGCCCGAATATGGTCATATAATATATCAAATCGAAGGTATCGACTAGTTGATCACTCTGGACCATTTTTTAAATCAGATGATTTTGTTATCCAAGATGGCCACCGAAATGTAAAAAAGTTGTTCTTTTACTAAAGATTTCAAACGTATTCTTCTTGTGAACTGCTTGGCCGATATTGGCCAAACTTAACTGTAATGGTCTGTGGGTGAAGCCTGTTCAATTTTGTTAAAATGGAGGTCATCACCAAATCCAAGATGTCCGCCGTTGAAAAGTAGGTCAAATTGTCAAAAAAATCTTCTCACAAACCGCCAGGCCGATTTCGACGAAACTTTGTATGAATGATGGATAGTTAACGCTGATTCAGATTTGTTCATATGGTGGCCTCTGGGTCAAAAAATGGTCATGGCCCGAGGGGTCAAATAGGGTCAAATTTTATTTTTGACCGAATATGGTCATTTTATATATCAAATCGAAGGTATAGCAGTAAATCAGATGCACATTCGCAATATATGTTAGATCAGAAGGTACCAACAAATTCTGTGGAACATTTGAAGTTGTAAGTGAAGAGTCTTTGTGAAATTAAGATGACCACTATGGAGGCTTTTAGGTGAGCGATACAGGCCCATTTGGGCCTCTTGTTTCAAACCCCACCACCCATCAATAACAATTTTCGTTGACTCCCAGCAACCATCAATTTAAAATATTACCGAACCCCACCACCCATCATTTAGAAAGAAGAAGAAAAAACCACCCCCGTCTAAAAAAAAAAAAAGAAGAAAAAACCAACCCCAGCACCCATCCATAAAAAAAAATAAATGTCTACCCCACCACCCATCAATAAAAATTACTGACCCACCGTATAAACGAAGGAAAGTAATGCCCATAACAAGCGACCATACGTACTTAGAATAACAGCTGACGTAACGCGCGGTAAACTGAAATGGCCTACGTGACAATTGACATTTACGTTCAAACAAGATTTTTGCGGTGTGTAATCGATCGTATTTCCTCGCCACCATATGACACGAGAAACACAAATTAAGTTGTTGATTTCTGAATTTGTCAATTGTTTGCACGGTCTAAGAAATCAAACAAATGTGAAAACAATTTTGTTTTTACAAAATATTAGACTCGTCTAAGGAGACTATTCTTATGTGTTGCCAAAATATGTTTTATTAAGTCATCGGACAAATGTGAAAAGAAAACCTGAATATATTGGTATTTCTTTACAAAAACATATTTTGACAAAATATTAGAATCGTCTTACTTAGGAGACGATTCTCATGTGCTGCCAAATCTTGCTTTTATCAAGAAATCAAACAAATGTGAAACTGCACAAGCTAATGCGTCAATTCGATGACGTGAGCGACTACATAGCGTGGTTTTGGTATGTTCGTTTCCGCCGAGTTCTAAAGGTCAGTCACACTTTGCACCTGAAAATGGATTACCGACTGATGATTGCAGGCTGTCCATTATCTATAAATTCCTATAAATTTGGCAATCCCCATATTTTCCCTATATTTTTGTAAAATGCTCAAAATCAAGTCTTGATATTCAACTTACTGGTTTATTCTAAACACAGTGCAAGGCTATGGAGATGCATTTGACTAAATTATGATCGTATTTACCAGTTTTCTTTGTTTGGATCATTTTTTATCTCGTAAGATGTGTAATTCTGTATTTTCAGCAAACATTTAAAAAATTTGCCATCCTTAGTTTACCGGTAGCTGATTGAGATGATGTAACATTGTGTTTTAAGTCTGTGAGTTGTCTTTGGTACCTGGTAACAGGAAACATTACTTTTTTTACCCGTTAATAATTGTAAACCATTTAAAAAACAGAGGAGAGGATACGGAATGGCTATAAGGGGGAGGAGGAGGCCATTAATCTAGATTTTTAACTCGAAAAAATCCTTTACGTACACACATACATGCCGTAAAATTGGAAAATATTGAGTTTTGTCCCTATAAATCCCTATTTTTTTGGCAAAAATCCCTATATTTATCCCTATATTTTTGGAAAAAAATCCCTATATTCCTATATATTTGGAACCGAAAGTGAATGGACAGCCTGTGATTGTAAACACTATCAGGTGTGCAGCTAGACCGAAAATGATATGTCACAAATGTGCTAGTTGTGGATGGGTGGGTACGGCGGTATATTTTTTTTATGTTACAATCTCGCGTATTTGCGATCTCGATCTCGCCTTCCGCTTTTGGAAATACGATTTGCCCATGCATGTGTAGACAGCATGAGTTGGATTTGCGTTCTACATGTACGTACGCATGCTAGTTCGAATTGCGTTCTAAGTACATACGTGCATGTAATGTATGAGGAAAACTCAATTTCACCCGAAATTTAGTACAATAAATAGCATTAATAGGAACCTGCCAATCTCTGTATTCTATGTCTCTGACGAGACGTATGGTAATTACCGATACCACCATTAATTTTTTGCAGTTTTACACTGCGAACCCACAATTTCCCGGCGTATTTTTTCGCTTGAGTGGACAAAAACGCGCGGGACGTGACGTATGGTAATAACGGATACCACCATTAATGTTTTGCAGTTTTACACTGCGAACCCACAATTAAATAATTGCCGTGTTTCACTCGATCCCATAATTAAATAATTGCCGGTTTTCACTGGAGCCCATAATTAAATAATTACTGTTATTCACTGGCCCCCACCATGCATCAATTAGAATTTCCTGTGGACCTAACCACCCATACATTTTAATTTCATGCAGACCCCACCACCCATCAATAAATAACTCGGGTGCCGCCCACCCCCCCACGTTTAATTTTGGATTCGCCCTTAGCCATTTTCAGTATTTGGTATTTGGAACTGCTCCCACCCCAGACTGGTCTAACGGCATTATATACCGAATGATGTCTGTGTAATGAAGCAACAGAAACAAGTCCATTACATGATAAATAGAAGACCAGACTAGCGTCTGTTGAGATTTTAATCTTTCCGCAATAATACAATATGTTCAACAATTATGCAAAAAACCAGGAACCCACGTTTCCGACGTTTCAGCACAAGGCCTTTATCAAGGAATTTATTTCTACTGAACGCTAAGTGGCATCAATTTTAGATTTCACAATGTTTATCAAAATGATAAACATTGGGAAATCTAAAATGGATGCCAATGATAAACATTGTGAAATCTAAAATGGATGCCACTTAGCGTTCAGTAGAAACTAATTCCTTGATAAAGGCCTTGTGCCGAAACGTCGGAAAAGTGTGTTCCTGATTTTTGCAGAATTGTTGATATATATTTTATCGGGATTGGCATGGAAGCAGTAGGAGTTCCTCCATGAGCCTTGCCTGATAAAGCCATGCCATTGTTTTTCTCTGTTAAGCGTCCACCTGGATAGCCAAAACCTTCTTACGTATCCGGTAAAAACAAACAAGGCTTTGAAAAAAACAAATGTAAATTTATGTTAAAAACTCCCTCAACCCGGGTTGGTGAAGTTTTTAACATAAATTTAAATTGCCGCTAAATAATAAGAAAACGCTCTTATTAAACTTATTAAGTGTAAATTCATGAACGGATTTAAAACTTAGACAAGTCCCAAATCAATTTTCATATTACTGCACCAGTAAATAGTGTAAAATAGCATACACAGTTTGTTTGTTTTTTCATAGAGCCACTCTCAAAACCTACCGCACGCAGTCACTTAACAGAGGAAGAACTTGCTATGGCCTAAACTTTATATCAAAAGACACTATTCTGGTATTCTCTATTTATCTGCTAACGAGCTTTGTATTGGCCAAATAGGTACTGACTGATAACATATTGCTGTATCAGGCATTGACCTGATACGCATATCCGGGTTACAACAAATTGAAATTTGACGCTTCATTGGTTTAACAGTGTAACATGGCAATACCGAATTACGTCAGTGGAATGACGTCACGGAAACAAGTCTGCGTTCTTTCCAGCGAAAACAACGTCACAATTGCTCATTATGTTGCCAAAAATGTTACCTGATAAATAGAATACCATGCTAGTGTCTTTTTATATCAAGTTTATCAGGCTCAGCTCGGGAAAGATAGGAATTTCCTAGCCTTGCTGATAAACTCCATATCAAAAGGGAGTAGACTGGTATTCTATATGTAGCAGACATAAAATGCTCAAATTAATCTTCTAAAATTCCATATGTGAACTATAACTTAATTAAACCAATGGTCTTTCGAATGACAATTGATGTCGTATCTCGATATGACGTCACGTGTTGCTATGACGTTCAACCCTTTCACCTGTTTTCCTGTTGCAGAGCGAGATGGGAATGCGAAAGACGAGGGAAAGGCTATGGCCAGCAAGAAGATGTGCCCACCAAGAACAAGTTGCCAGGTACACCACGCCTTGCGTTAACACTTTCAGTACCACATACCTCTATAGCTGTCTTTGCAAATAGTGTAGATCCAGTGGAGCAGTTTGATTGGCTGTGTCTGCAATGACCGAATACGTACTGACTGATAACATATTGTTGTATCAGGCATTGACCTGATACAAATATCCGGGTTACAACGAAGTGAAAACTGACGTTCCATTGGTCAGATGACGTCATGTGACGTTACCGAATATGTCAGTGTAAAGACGGTATTCTCTATGTAGCAGAGCGCTGGGTCAGGGACTATGTGGCCAGGCACTCCAGATAAGGAATTAGTAATTGAGTATTTGCACTCCATCATTTCTGAAACAATTGGGTATTTCAAAATTTTAATTGGGTAAATAAAATCACACTACTGTTTACACATCAACAGACAGCAATTATTGAATAGTTTGCTTCGAAATGAAAACATGTCTTGGCATTTCATTAAATACCGAGCTGTGTTTTCATGAAAAATAAGAAAAATATGCTGTATTTGTGGTCTGTTTATTGTTTTCTGCAGCATGATAAAGGTACCACAACATTGTTATTGCTTTTTGATACTCGCTTTTCGGTACGTATTATGTTTTACCGCGGGGCGGGCAGCTGACAGAAAAAGTGCATAGTTTGTGTACACAACTCCTCTGAAACCGTTCAGTCGATCGATCTAAAACTATACACACGTCTTCTACACATATTGAAGATGTGCACCTTGGTGTTTTTATGCCAATTTCTTTTTTTTTAACAAAAATATCACCTTTTTAATTTAGCCATTTTTTCTACATTTTTGTATACAATTCTATATACACAACATCCGGCCTTCGTCCAGTATTCCCGCGACTTTTCCAAGTTTATACCCCATACATTCCACAAAAAGGCCATTCATTCCTATATTGGCTGTTCAATGGACGTAAAATTCCAATCAATCCTGTTAAATCAATCCTCACGTAACCTCTGTTTCCAGGAGTATGATCCTCCACCTGACCTCAACCTTGGCGACATCATGGAAGATACTGAGGTCGACGCTGCCATGACTGGAAACATACCAAACCTGGATATGTTGCTGTGAGGGCCGATCCGACATTGTTTTCCCACTGATAGGAAAGATTCTATATATAATTCCATGACCAGTTGTGGGTAAACGTTTGCCGTGGCACTCGGGGACTGTTTTAACCTGTGGCCTATGGCCTTGGGGTTCAAACAGTTCCCTCGTGCCACGGCAAACGTTTACCCACGGCTGGTGATGGTCGAACCTTATATTGTCGTCTACTGATTATTGTTATCCCCTCGCCGATAGCCTAGAGGGGATACATCCTTAACGGAATTCCGACCAGAGACATGATTTGGCCCTCGTATACGTCTTTGGCTTTCTTGTATGTGAGAGTTGAATCTGGTTATACCCCTTATATGAGTAATACGATTATTTGTAATCGTATTACTTTCACGGGAAGGGGCCAATTGACTTTGGTGTGGTAGGACCTGGCACCATGTCAGGTTATTCTAATTTTAGGGCTGAATATATTTTTTTACCAGACGTTGTGGGTTCAATCCCCACTCTAGGCATGAACAATATTTGCATTGTATTTCCATCCCACTCGTCTGTCGGATGAGACTTTAAACCGAGGTTCCATCTCTATATGACCTTAGCTGTTTCTGGGACATTATTACCATTGGCCCGGCCTTAAATAACCTTAGCTGTTAATAGGCCGTTAAACACCAACAAACAAACAAATTACCTTTCACTTTCACATTTGTATTGTCTTGATCTGGCAAAATTCAACTGTTTGTGCGAAGTTACCATTTAAGTTGCTTATTATACTCCCTGCAGGCAATTGTCTGGAGGGTATTCTGGAGTCGGAATGTCTGTCCGTGCTTCACAAAACTTAACGTACTGGTAAATGTCTTTTGGTGTGGCATGCTGTGACAAGTCCATGACCCTCCGATCCCCGTTAGTCCCAAGGTCAAGATTACAGACTTAGTGCGTTCTCAAAACGTAGCGTGGCGGATAAATGTCTTGTAACCTGTTTTCCTTCATGGAACTTCTTGATGCATTCATCTGATAGTGGTAAATGTCTTTATACCCCCCGCAATGAGTTGTGGGTGGGGCTATACTGGAGTCCGATTGCCGTACGTGCGTCCGTGCGTCCATCCGTCACTAAGCTTAACATCAGAGAAATATTGTTATACCTTCTATTTCCTTCATCTAAAATGCTTAATATTTCACACATGCATTCCCTGTAAGGCTCACTACTAGCATGCTGTGCCAAATCCACGACCATCCAACCCCCGCTGATCCAAGGTCAAGGTCCCAAGGTCAAGGTCAAATACTTAGTCTCTTTACAAAACTTAACATCAGAGAAATAAGTTATAACTTCTATTTCCTTCTATTTCCTTCATCTAAAATGCTTAATATTTCACGCATGCATTCCTGTAAGGCTCTACTACCATGCTGTGCCAAATCCACGACCGTCCAACCCCCGCTGATCCCAAGGTGAAGGTCAAATACTTGGTCTCTTTACAAAACTTAACATCGGAGAAATAAGTTATAACTGCATTAAAAATTCTTAATATTTCACTTGTGCATTCCTCTAAGGTTGTACTGTCATGCTGTGACAAACCTACGACCGTCCAACCCCCGCTGATCCGTAAGCCTTGCTTACTGACCAATCTAGTTTGGTAGTTTGGTATGTCATGCTGTGACAAGTGAATGATCCTCCGACTCCTGCTGGTTCCAAGGTCAAGGTCACATACACAGTGGAGTTCTCAAAAGTTGCATTTACATTGGTGCACATGTTTGGGGGTGGGGCGTATTCCGTAAGCACTCGATTACCGACAAGTCTAGCTATTACACTCACTGGTGTGTTATTGTCACACCTACTTTTTCCGTCGTCGTCGTCCGAAATGACAAAATGTTTGTACAATTTACGTTATCATGGTATAACTTTAATATTACTAGACAGATCGCTTCAATATTTGGACACTTGATACATATGAGCATTTGGAACACACTCATGCCCCCATTAACATGACCTTGACCTTTTTTACCATCACATTTTTGGGAAACATTGCCATATTTTTTCCGTCAAAAAGTTTATACAAGCTTCTTCATCATGATATAGTTTAATATTACTTAACGGATTGCTTCAATATTTGGACACTTGATACATGTGAGCATTTGGAACACACTCATGCCGCCATTAACATAACCTTGACCTTTTGTAACTTCACATTTTTTCGGAAACACTCAAAATGTTTGTACAAGATTCTTCATCTTCGTATAACATTAATATTACTTGATGGATTGCTTCAATTTTTAGAAACTTGATACATGTAAGCATTTAGAACATGCTCATGCTGCCATTAACATGACCTTGACCTTTTTTACCTTCACATGGTTGTGGAAACACTTTTTTTTAAATCAAAAAGTTTCTTCAACCTTAACCTTTTTCGTGTTTTAAGCATGCACTTCTCGACGGATTTTGTAATGCTTACTTTAGCACATGCCCATGATCATGTTATGGTCAAATGCCTCGGCAGATGCGACACCGCTTCCGTGGCGGAATTCTTGTATGCAATACAATACATGTATGTTTAAACCAGCCAATCAGTTTATTACATCGCGACCCTGTGAGCGTGCCAATTGTCTGGAGCTGTCTTATTTACATATTTATACCCCGCAGCAAGTTGTGGAGGGGGGTAATATACTGGAGTCAGGTTGTCTGCGTCCGTCCGTCCGTCCGTCCGTCCGTCCGTCACTACACTTAGCATCAGAGAAATATTTTTATAACTTCTATTTCCTTCATCTAAAATGCTTAATATTTCACACATGCATTCCTGTAATGCTCTACTACCATGCTGTGCCAAATCCATGACCGTCCAACCCCCGCTGATCCCAAGGTCAAGGTCAAATACTTAGTATGTTTACAAAACTTAACATCAGAGAAATATTGTTATCTACTTCCTTCATCTAAAATGCTTAATATTTCACACATGCATTCCTGTAATGCTCTACTACCATGCTGTGCCAAATCAACGACCGTCCAACTCCCGCTGATCCCAATGTCAAGGTCAAATACTTAGTCTCTTTACAAAACTTAACATTAGAGAAATATGTTATAACTTCTATTTTCTTCATTGAAAATTCTTATTATTTCACTTGTGCATTCCTCTAAGGTTGTACTATCATGCTGTGACAAATCTACGACTGTCCAACCCCCCGCTGATCCCAAGGTCAAGGTCACATACTTAGTCTCTTTACAAAACTTAACATCAGAGAAATCGGTTATAACTTCTATTTCCTTGCTCGGATCTGCTTCACATTTCACACACGCATTGCTCCAATGGACCTCTACCACCCTGTGACAAATTCACGTTCATGCCGCTCCCTCTAATCCCAGAGTCAAGGTCACAAGCCCACACACACTTGGAAATTTTTACATATTTTAGGGGTACCTGGGCCCACGCGGGGTGGTATTCCGTAAGCCTCGCTTACTGACCAATCTAGTTTCAATTGGGTTTTTGACAATTTTAATTGGGTATTTAAGCAAATATTTATCTGGAGCTCTGAAATACATTGGCAATGTTTTATTCGATCAATGCATCCCCAGTTACCTGATAAATTTGATTTTATTCCAGTGCTTGAGATTTGAATCCGGTTATACCCATTATGAAAGTAGTAAGACTAGGTAGTACTAATCCTATTACTTTTTGTGTGTGGGGCTAAGTTACTCTGGGGTAGTGTGGACCTGGCACCAGGTCAGATTATTCTAATTTTAGGGCTGAATATATATTTTTTTTTCTGTAAATATTCAGTTCTGATTTTGAGATTTTCCCCCCATCACAACTATGTGAAATATGGGAATTGACCCCGTTTACCCGGCCTAAAATGGCCTTAGCTGTTGACAGGCCGTATAACAGCATTAAATAAATAAATCAACCCTGTTAACCCGGCCTAAAATGACCATGACTGTTTATTGCAGCGGTGGTGATAGTGTCCCACGACGAGAGATTGATACTCGACACCGACTGCCAACTAAAATGACCATGCCTGTTTATTGCAGCAGTGGTGATAGTGTCCCACGATGAGAGATTGATACTCGACACCGACTGCCAACTAAAATGACCATGCCTGTTTATTGCAGCAGTGGTGATAGTGTCCCACGAGAGTTGATACTCGCACCGCTGCAATAAAATGACCATGCCTGTTATTGCAGCATGGTGTAGTGTCCCACGATGAGAGATTGATACTCGACACCGACTGCCAACTTTGGGTCTTTAAAGACAAGTGTATAAACGAGGTCGATGGAGGATTTGACGATTATAGAAAAGAAATCTTAGAACAATTGGGCGAGACCGTGAAATCTTCCGGTAACGCCGGCATCACGCTAGAATAGCGGTGGACTATAATCAGTGATAGATCGTCTTTCTTGGGAGTTTTATTGGCTCCTCGCCGATAGGCAAGAGGGGATATAGCGTTAGTCCATGTTCGTGAGTACGTTAGTAACACCTCATTTTTCAATAACTCGTGAACCGCTTCACACCAATCATATTTGGCCACAATGTGTGTCTAGGGATGGTGCTTTGTTTTACATACGACCCACGTCTGACAGCCCAAGGTCATGGTCACAGGACTTATTTCACCTTGTTTGTAAGGCAAATGCATTAAAAAAAAAATTTTATCAAGGCTGCCAGTGAGGGGATTAGCTTAGTGAGGACGATGACCTTGCTACAACCTTCATTTGAGTTTGGAATTTGGACGAGACCAACTTAAATGCCAGTTGACCAATCGATCAATAAATCAAGGGTTCTTGAAATTTGTTCCCAAATCAGACAGTTCGACCAATCCAACTTTCTGATTTTGTGCATGAAAACTCTGAAGATTTCACAATTATGCACTGGTAATGTGATTAATGTTTTCAGCAAATTTTTGTTTGACTACCATGTGACATAGTTCCAAGCTCATTTGAAAGTTGTTGTAAAATTGCCATTTAACATTTCAGAATGGGAATTATTCATATTGCCAGCATGTTTACAATATTACCGTAATAACCTTAAATATTTTGACACTGTTTGCTTTGGGAAACTCCTATTAAATATGGATTTCCGAAACCAAACTAGGATTAGGACATTCTTTGTTGTGGGAAACCACATATTTATATGTGTTTCCCATAATAACATTTAGGGTTATTGCAGTAGGTCTATTTATATCCAAAATAAGACCTGGCAAAACATTTAAAGGCACTGTGTCTCAGATGACGTCTCAGATATTTAATACGTGGTTTTTCGCTTCGTGCACTGCAATGACCTATAAAACCAATCACACCAGTTGATCAAATTCCCAAAAAATGTTGCGTTATATGCAAGTGTATATGATCAGAATCTGTGATAAACAGGGGAAATAATTTGGTATTGCATTTTTGATATACACGTCCCAGTAAGGAAAATTTACAAAGTAAACTTATATTACTTGTGTAATGATCATGTGATACCACATTTACAATGAATTTTTAGCCAGGTTTTTTTAAAACAAATCCAAGCTATTGGATTGTTGAAAGCCGGGCGGCCGGCGGGCAGGCGGCCGGCGGCGTCCACAATCAATGTTAAGTTTTCGTGTTTGAGTCCATTTCTTTGTTACTGTACCACCTAGTACCACCAAACTTTCAAAGCTTCATAATCAAGGGGTGCCCACCACATATCACTATCCAACATGTGACCATTTTTTTTACCTTCACCTATTATTTCTACGTAATTGACTTTTCAACGTGAACTTTTTAACGTACGTCTGGTTAAAGTTTTTTGGTTAAAACTTTTTTGTTATACTATATCTCTGCAACTGCTTCGCCCATTACCTTGAAACTTCACATGGGTGTTTATCATCATCCATATTTTTATTCTAACCCCCAACCGTGCGGCACCTATGCCCAATGTCAAGGTCAAATTACTTTGAATTTTTTTGTTAAAGTTTTTTCGTGTAGGTTTAATGTAGGTTGTGAGTTCTAAACCTACCCTAGTGCTTGAAAATACTTTCATAGTATTTCTATCCCACTGGTCTGTCGGATGAGGTGGGTGGTGGTCGGGCGAACGAGACGGCGTAAATTAACGGTAGTGGTTCCTCCTTATAGGAATCACTATTTGCCTGGTTTGGCCCTCCGGTACGTTTTTATCTTTGGCTCTTTTGTTACCTGGGAGTTGTATTGGGTTATTGCCCATTATAAAAGTAGTAAGATTATTACTGATTCTACGGCTTTTGGGAGGGGGCCATGTGATTCTGGTGTGGCGAGGACCTGGCATCAGATTATGATTATTCTGATTTCAGGGCTAAATATATTGTTTTGTTATTGTAAATATTGAGTTCTGATTTTGGGATTTTCCCCCCCAATGTATTTGAAAATGTACATGTTTTTGTACAGGTAATATATGGGATTTAGTACTAAGCCCATTGACCCGGCCTTAAATGACCTTAGCTGTTGATAGGCTGTTAAACCTCAACAAACAAAACTGTCGGATGCGACTTTAAACTGTGATCCCGTCCCTATATGACCTTAGCTATGTTTTCCTGAGACACAGTCCTTTTAAAGTAGTGATAGAACTCTGGCCAAGTGATCATAACACATTCCGTTCAGGTTCTCTAATTATAGCTCAACTTAGCTTGTTCAAAACCAAGCAATTTCATTGGTCAAGCCTCGGCTGTGTTCGCGACTGACCAATGAAACTGTTTGATAGTAAGTACATGTGTGTGGCTGTGAGAAATTGGGCTTATGGATATTGTGACCAGTGTAGCTCCTGATGAAATAGCACACTCCTTTGGCCTGATAACGACCTATATTCCTTGTTAGAAGCATGACACGTGTTTCATTGATGGAATAGTGAACACTGCAGATCCTGATCAGACTGTGCGGCTGCACAGGCTGATCTGGATCTACACAGGTCACAAAACCCACAAGCCCCATTTCTCCAGTCACAGCCACATTTCAAGAACCTTCTCAACGTGTTTTATAATCACTAGTTAGAGCTTACTGGGTCACATGTGGTTCAGGCGAGAAATCTGTACTAGATCTTGTTATACCCCCTGCAACCAGTTGTGGGGGGGGGGGGGGTATACTGGAGTCACGTTGTCCGTCCGTCCGTCACTAAGCTTAACATCAGAGAAATATGTTATAAGTTCTATTTCCTTCATCTAAAATGCTTAATATTTCACGCATGCATTCCTGTAAGGCTCTACTACCAGGCTGTGCCAACCCCTGCTGATCCCAAGGTCAAGGTCAAATACTTAGTCTCTTTACAAAACTTAACATAATTTCTATTTCCTTACATATTGAGGGGCACATGGGCCCATGCGGGGGGTATTCCGTAAGCCTCGCTTACTGACAAATCTAGTTAATATAATGTATACTGAACCGATTTAACCCAACACGGAGGTTGGCATGTTATTGGACGCCCTTATTGATGTACACACGTGATCACAGTGTACCATTCGACTGTGATGCTTCGATTCCGGGTGTGTTGGATAGATACTGAATTACCATTTATCCTCATTATAAAATGTTTGCCAAACTATGTAATGGGTGAATATATAGAGTTTATTCAACTACCATTTTGAAATACCGGATTTATTTCCCCCCGAGACATCTGGAAATCCGATAAAGAAACGAGTGCGGAGCACTTAGTTTCTTTGTCAAATTTACAGATGTTAAATTTGAAATTTGCCATTAGAGTAGTTTATAACGTCAAAATTAACAATTTTGTCATTAGAGTATGAATTGTTTCTGCACTGGAAATCACGTCAAATGTGACGTCAATTACGTCACGCGAACGTCTAGGAGGAAATATTTCCTTCAAGGAAATAAATCCCTCCAGAAGCACGGTAAATCACAGGGTAACATGTAATATATACCATGTTTACCTGCTTGTTGCGTTAAATAGTTTCAGTATACATAACGCATATGTAGTATGTCAGGGGCTATATAGGTTTCGCCTTTCCGTCTGTACATTCATCCGTTGATTCATAAGTTAATAGGTTTCGTGGGTGGCAGGTGGGAGCATTTGATGGGTAATTTAATGGTCGGGGTTCATTCTGACTCGAGCCCCGTGCAGGCACCGGGGCGGGATCAACTGATCCTGAGAATAGTGCTGCAGTAGCCATTGCTTGTCGTAAAAGGCGACTAAACTGGCTTAACGATTGTGTTCATACTTTCCGGAACCCACTATACCGGATTTGGCCCTCATGTACATTTTTGGCTTTCTTGTATGTGAGAGTTGAGTCAGGCTATGCCCCATATATAAAAGTAAGATTAGCGCTAATCCTATTACTTTTAGGGGATGGGATAAATGATGCTGGTGTGGCGAGGGCCTGGCACCAGATCAGGTTGTTCTAATTTCAGGACTGATATATATTTTGATTGTAAATATTGAGTTCTGAAGTTGGGATTTACCCCCCTCGGACAGGTGGATACGGGACTCGACCCTGTTGACCCGTCTGCGTGTAGACTCCCTGAGGCTTGTACCTCTATGTCAGAAAAGCGGACGTTAAACCCTATTCACTCACTCACTCACTCATTCTGACTCGAATCCCGACAGGAGACCAGTGGGCCGTTTCACTAAACTTTGTATGACGAAAATGTTTGTAAGTGCAAAATTATGATTGTCTGTAAATTTCACATGAGCAATGTTTTCTTGTAAACAATTATTGGATTTACATTTATAGAGCATAGGCTGCGTTTAAATCCATCAATTTAAATTTCCAGACGATCCTAAATTTGCTCTTGCGAATATAAACAAAGTTTAGTGAAACGGCCCCTGGTTTGGCCCTCACGTTGGCATTCTTGTATGTGACAGTTGAATCTGGTTATACCCCTTATGTGAGTATTAAGATTATTCGTAATCCTATTACTTTTAGGGGAAAGGGCCAAGTGACTTTGGTGTGGTATGGACCTGGCACCAGGTCAGGTTATTCTAATTTCAGGGCTGAATATATTTTTTTTTTTCACTGTAAATATTCTGATTTTGGGATTTTACCCCAATACAGCAGGTTAAATACGGGATCGAACCCGTTAGCCCGGCATTAAAGTACCTTAGCTGTTGATAGGCTGTTAAACATGCATATTATCATAAACATGGGTTTCACATGCATATTATCTCTGCAGCCGTTTCAAATGTGACCAGCCATGTGATTTTGTACCTAGGAACATGTGGGTGGCAGGTGGGAGCATGCGATGGGTAATTTAATGATCGGGGTTCATCCTTACCGGAATCCCGACTGGAGACCTGGTTTGGCCCTCACATACGTCTTTGGCATTTTGTATGTGACAGTTGAATTTGGTTATACCCCTTATAAGAGTAATCCTACCGGTATTACTTTTAAATAGGGGAAGTGGCCAAGTGACTTTGGTGCGATATGGACCTGGCACCAGGTCAGGTTATTCTAATTTCAGTGCTGAATATGTTGTATCTCGATGTAAATATTCCGTTCTGATTTTGAGATTTTCCCCCCAATGCAGCAGGTTAAAACGAGGTCGAACCTGTTTGCCCAGCCTTACATGACCTTAGCTGTTGATAGGCCGTTAAACACCAATAAACAAACAAAACCTAGGAACATGTGTGATATATCATGAAATATTAGTAAATGATAGCGAAAGTTGACCACATCAAACGACATCATTTACAGAAAATATCACAGATTCTGTAAATAAATTTCATGAAAAATCACACATTTTTGTGGGTATAAAGTCGCATGGCGTGTCTCAAATGGTCTTGATACTTCATATGCTTTATGTTCTATATATATATATATATACATCCATGCGGCCCAATGCCCACAGTCAAGGTCAAATGACACGGAAATTTGTGTTTCTGTTTCTGCTAGTAGCCTGACTCAAGTTTCACTGACTGATTGGTGAACAGTGCAGACCCTGGTCAGCCTGTGAGGATGTGCAGGCTGGTCTGGGTATACACTGGTCGCATCGGCCATAAGCCCTAAATTCTCCTGCCACAGCCATATGAGCCGCCAATACACGTTTGTGTGCATTGCAATCATAAACAGACATTATGAGTTGAGATAAATGACAGTGAAACGCCAGCTACAGAAACACATTGGAATAAACAACAGTTGTGGGGAATTTATTATGGTTAAATGTTGATTAATTCTCACAAAATGTTTCTTCCATATAATTCCACCCTAATTCTGTATTAACACATGGTCTGATGTAGGTTCTGTGTACATGTTTTGTCCCGAAATGTCTCGCTGGATTTCTGTAGGGGGGCATCTCTGATGCAGAACATCGAGAGTGGCCATCTTGGAAGCCATCTTGAATCATGGTCGTTTTCCTGGAATTCAAGATGGTGTCCAAAATGGCTGCCATACATACATATTGGTATATAACAAGTTGTAACTGCAGTACCAGTTGGTAAAATGTAGGATGTTGTGATCATTTATGTCAAGTAAATGATATTTCACTAGAAAAAATAATAATTTGGTGTTTAGAAATTAAAGTGTCATGTAAAAATGAATTTATTTCACAAAATTTACAAAAACAAATAAATTTAAAAAATTAAAAATGGAATTTATTTTACTAGATTACATATTTTCTTTTCATTAAAAAATAAATATAATTATATTATCCATGCACTCATTTATATGGTCAATAGGTGCCGATTGCGATCAGTTTTCATTGAAATGATAATGAAAAAAAATGTTAATGCAGCTATTGGTGGGTGGGGAAAATCACAGTAAAACACACACTAACAGACATATCTTTCATTTTCTTTCATGTACTATAGTTTATATGTAATTTATGGGTTAGGGTTAACAATTCATTGTATGTCATGTGGATTCATTGAAACATAAATTGATAATCTGTCTGTCAGTCAGTCAGTCAGTCAGTCAACATTTTCTGAGCTCATCTTCTTCTGAACTGCTGGGCTGATGTTGACCAATGTATATCCAATGTAAAGTATCGAGGAGACAATCACTCTGGAGCTTTTTTTATCGAAATCGGATGATTAGGTCATCCATGATGGTTGCCGAAAGGTTGTCCTTTTATTATGGATTTCAAACGTCCTCTTCTCGTAAACCGCTTGGCCGATGGTGGTCAATTCACATTTGGCTAAATATGGTCATTATCAAATCAAAGGTATCCTGGAGACGATCACTCAGGAGCATTTTTTTGGTCAAAATCGGATGATTACCTCATCCAAGATGGCTGCCGATAGGTCATCCTTTTATTATAGATTTCAAACGACTTCTTCGTGTGAACCGCTTGGCCGATACTGGTCAAACTTCACAGTTATGGTCCGTAGGTCAGGTGAGCGATACGGGTCCATTTGGGCCTCTTGTTTATTGGGGGCCTGGCCTTATGTTTTACCCCTGTCTGTTTGTCCATCCGTCACCTTGTTTAAGTCTGCAAATTGTATATCACTTGGCATATCTTCATGATACTTCCCACATGTATACACCATGACCTAGTGACGTGTTACATGCAAGAAAGACGACTCTGGATTTGTACTTTTGGAGTTATCTCCCTTTGACAAAATGTTCTTGTTGGTTTGGGTCTTTGTCTGGTTTGTACGTCATATACCGCATGCCATGTGTTCATGATACTTTACACATGTGTACATCACGATTTAGAGGATACTTTACACATGTGTACATCACGATTTAGAGGCATGCAGCATGCAAGAAAGATTTTGTACTTTTGAAGTTATATCCATATTCACGATGTGGTGGTTGGTTGAGAGTATGTGATGGGTAATTTAACGATCGGGATTCAACCTTACTGGAATTCCGACTGGAGATCCTGCTTAACCATCAGATACGTCTGGCTGTCTTGTATGTGAGAGTTGAAACTGGTTATACCCTTTAGAAGAGTAATCCTAATCGGAATATTATCATGACACATCACATGTGTGTCCTTTATTCTTAGGGTCTACTAGTTCTACAGCTTCCGTTGATATAGGCTACCAGTGGGGGCATCCGTATCCCATGGACACATTTCTAGTTTAATATTATTCTCTTTATGGTTAGGCATTACTCTAAACATAACTGCATACTGATACTGCAATAAGATATTGATAATATGTCAATTTCTAGTAAATTGATTTCAATTATCACCAAATATGCTTTAATGTGTGTTAAAAATTTAAGAAAGTTGCACGAGTTTCTCAATTCCATCATAACTTCTATATCCCTTGAAGGATTATGTTAATATTTCAATACATCATACATGTCCACATCGGCTTGTATGTTGGTCGGTCTGTTGGAAATTTTGTTTCGGCTGTGTATATTATAAACCCATCACTGAATTTTCAAATGATTTGCCACAAATGTTTGCCATGATGAGATGTGTCATGTTCAATACCAACGTGTATACCTCCAAGGTCACTTAGAGGTCAAAGGTCACATTTCGTTTCCACACTATATCTTCTAAATGGATGAATTAATTTTCAAATGATGTGTCTACGTCCAAGGTCAAGGTCACACTACTAAACCAATGAATGAATGTTCACATGATTTGCTACAAATGTTGGCCACGAGACGATGTGTCGCATTCAATACCCATGTGGTTACGTCCATGGTCAAGATCACACAAGGTCAAAGGTCAAAAATGTTCATGAGATTTCGTTTCCACACTATATCTTCTAAACCGATGAATGGATTTTGAAATGATTTGACTCAAACGTTTGTCATGATGACGATGTGTCACATTGAAAAACCCATGTACCAGTGTCTGAGGTCAAGGTCACACTTAGAGGTCAAACATGTGCATGAGATTTCCCTTCTGTACATCTTCTAAACCGACAAATGGATTTTCAAATGATTTGTCACATGTTTTCCTTGTTGAGACGATGTGTATTGTTCAATACCAATGTGTCCACATGCAATGTCAAGGTCACACTCAGAGGTCAAAGGTCATTAAGATTTTGTATATCTTCTAAACCAATGAATGGATTTAAAATGATGTGGCACAAATGTTTGCCATGATGAAATGTTGTCATGTTCAATAGCCATATACCAAGGTCAAGGTCACACTTAGAGGTCAAAGGTCAAGAATGTGCATGAGATTTCATTTCTGTATAGAATATCTTCTAAACCGATGGATGGAATTTTCGAATAATTCACCTCAAATGTTTGTCATGATGAGACGAAGTGTCGCTTTAACAAAACCCACGTACCTACGTCCAAGGTCACACTTGGAGGTCAAACATGTGCATAAGATTTCCTTTCTGTACATCTTCTAAACCGACAAATGGATTTCCAAATGATTTGTCCTAAATGTTTGCCATGATCAGACGATGCATCGCGTTCAATACCAATGTGTCCACAAGCAATGTCAAGGTCACACTCGGAGGTCAAATGTCAAAAATGCACCAAAGATTTTGTATATCTTCTTAACCAATGAATGGATTTCAAATGATGTGGCACAAGTGTTTGCCATGGTATGATGAAATGTTGTGTCGCGTTCAATAGCCACAACCAAGGTCAAGGTCACAATTTGAGGTCAAAGGTAAAAAGGAGCATGAAATATATATTCCAACATATGAAACTATGTCTGATATTAAACCTGTTCATGTGTAAAAGCGATACTGGTGGGTGTATTATGGTCGCGTCTGTGATCGCTCTAGTTATACTATATATAACCCTAACTGCAACAATGTTTTAAAAAAAATAGTTTTTTAATCCCGATTGACCAAACTTTCGGCTTAATCGGACATAAAAAATGTTTTTTTCGAGAAATTCATCAAGTATTTCAGAAGCTGAAACTTACACATATTGATCAGGATGAAAAACTGAACACATCCACAAATTTTCAGCCAAATCGGACATAAAAAAAAATTTGTTCATAAAAAAAACATCAAGGTGTACGTAACCCTTGGTGTTTTTTTCGAGAAATTCATCAACTTTTTCCGATTAAGCTGAAACTTACATACATTGATCAGCATGAAAAACTGAACAAATCCACAAATTTTCAGCCAAATCTGACAAAAAATAAGATTTTTTTAGCTTTTAAATAATGATAGTCCACTGATAGTCTGTAAATGTGTTTTAATGTGCTTTACCCACCCACCAATATGCATTAATACTTTTTCCTTGTCATTCTAATGAAAATGGATTGCAATTGGCACCTATTACCCATGTAGTCGGCATTGATAATATAATTACATGTATATTTATTTTTAATATAGAAAGAAATGCAATCGTGTAAATGAACATTTTTATTTATATTTTTTGTAAATATTGCTATTAAAACTCATTTCTATATATATTTACATTTTCTATATACAAAATTCATTGATTTTTTCTGGTAAATACATTATTCAGACATAAATGATGATAAAATCCTACATTTTCCCTGCTAGTACTGCAGTTACAAATTTTATATACCAATACGTCTGTATGGCAGCCATTTTGGATGCCATCTTGAATTCCAGGACAATGACCATGATTCAAGATGGCTTCCAATCTGGCTACTCTCGATGCAGCAGGTTATATGCGAGATCGAATCGTTGGCCCGGCCTTAAAGCTGTGGATAGGCCGTTAAACACCAATGAATCAAATTAAGATGGCTTCCAAGATGGCCACTCTCGAGGTTTCTGCATCACAGATCGTCCCCTACATGAATCCAGCGAGACATTTAAGGGACATAAACATGGACATAGGACCTACATCAGACCATGTGTGAATAGAATTGGGTTGGAATTATTTGGAAGAAACATTTGTTCAGAATTAATAGACATATTAACCCAGATCAATTATGCACAAATGTTTATTCCAATGTGTTTATGTAGCTGGCGTTTCATTGTCATTTACCTCAACTCCTAATGTCTGTTCAGGATTACAAAGCATACAAACGTGTATTGGCGGCTCGTATGGCTGTGGCTGGAGAAATAGGGCTTATGGCCGATGCGACCAGTGTATACCAGACCAGCCTGTGCATCCAGTCTGATCAGGGTTTGCACTGTTCACCAGTCAGTCAGTCAGTGAAACACGAGTCTGGCTACTAGCAGAAACACAAACACAAATTTCCGTGTCAGTTTACTTTGACCAAGGGCATTGGGACGAAATAGGGGGTTATATATATCTGTATCAATGAATTGATTTATTATTAATAAACAATGACCAGGAACGTTTCTATTTCAATTAGTTGTAACCAGGGAGATATGGGGAGAAGAGGATGGGAGGATACGTATTCATTTAGTGGGATTCACACTTCGAATGGTGACCAGTAATCTCGCATTTGTAAGGGTGCCTGTCACAATATCCAGATATTGTCGTCTCAGTGCTGAACATACAGTGCTCCTACTGCACAGGTGGAAGACTGAAACCCGTGACCAAACACTCATTGAAAACCACATTACCCCACCCACTTGGTGTCGTACAGTATGTTACGTTTCCTATAAGGAAACAGAACGTACAGTACGACGAAAGGAGGATGGGGTAATGGGTTTTTTGTTTACGTCACATGTCAGTTTTGCCTTCTACCTGTGGTGTATTCCTGTCTAAATGTCCCCGTTGTTGATCGATTAGGGTGTTCAATGAAAAGACTTTATGCAGATACTGCCGCAGATAAAAATACACCTACTACTGTAATGTGCAAATAATACACCAGTGTTGATGTTTTACATGTGTATTTACACTACAGGTGTGTAGAAGCAACATTATTCATATAAAACATCAACACGTGCTTATTATTGGCTAACTACAGCATATGGTGTCATTTCCTTGCTGGCAGCATCTGCATAAAGACACATACATATGGTTTGTTGGAAAGTAGCTATCGGTTTATGAGTAGGGCTTTTTATTAGATTTCCATAGATGTTACGCATGGCCACGAGAAGGGTACGATTACCCGAACAAGCAGGCAGACAGGAATTCACCTATATGTGGGTGGGCACTAGACATTCAGCACCAAAACAACAATAAAACCTTCCAGCACAGACACAATATCCTGATCTGCTGTCAGGCACCCTTACTACACCAGACCACTTGCCACCAGGTGTGAATCCCAGTAAATATGAATCCTTAAGGATGGATTCATCCAGTTACGTGCATCCTCCGATCCTCCTGAAATGTAGAAGAAACAAGAATGTAGAGGAGAACAAGTTTATTACCTCGCAGAGGCACCCGAGGTTCGAGGTATATACACACACCGGTACATAAATACCAGCTATCAACAAAATGTACAACAACTACACAAATGGTGTATGATCACGTGGCTACAACAACAAGTACTGAAACTTCCAGAAGCCCTCTGATTCAAAGTATGTTTTCTTTTATTTTGTCCTTATTATGTAATGGATTTTGATGAAATAGGGCGCATCAAACGCGTCTTGATAAGCTGTATTTGGTGGTCTCAGTTCTTTGGCCCAAACGTCTGTCGTTTTTGCGGGTATGTGCCGAACTACCGGGAACACCAAATGCAGCTCATGAAGACACGTTTGCTGCCCCATATTTCATCAAAATCTGTTGCATATTACTGAAAATATCAAATACTACTTACTTTTGGAGTGGGTGCGCTTTCAACACGTTCAGCCATTGTTGTTCTAACCACGTGATCATGCACCTTGTACACACATAGATGTCAACATTCGACGGTCGGTGCAGATTCTGATCAAACTGCGGCTATGCAAGCTGATCTATGTGAGACATGTATAGCATGTTCGGACATTAATGCATTGAAGTCTATGGATACAATACTTTGTTGAGACTGTTTATTTCTCCATAAAAAAACATAGTGTCACCACTAATTTGAACCGTCTCATCGAGTGGTAACAACATATACTTTCGAAAAGTAATAAAGAAAATGGCAAAAAACATTCTCAAAAGTTTCATACCGGTACTACTATAATTGTATCGGGCCTATAATTGGTTAAATCAGCGAACAGTGTAGGTTCATCATATATGATTAGAGATTGATTAAAACGTGTTAAAAAAACATATAATATAGGAACAAAAGAGGTTTTGCCACAACACCTGTTGATCAGCAAGTTCCTGCAACCCACATGTTGGAAGACTCGAATCTGTGTACCTAAAAATATGTGCGTTATCTCTTGCTCATATAAAAAATATTTACTATATTTTCTGCGAATGACGTTGGAAGTTGATAAATGTTCAGGGCAATGCTATGAAAACTTTGTCAACTTTAGATATCATTTACAGAAAATATTACAGTTTCTGTTGATATTCGCACATATTCTTAAATATCACAAAATCACATGTTCATCTCTGACATAAGAACCGTATGCAGCATAATGCTTTTAGATTTTCTTTGAATAACATCTGAAATTTTATAAAAATCGGTAAATTTAATTATGGTGTTTAACGACTAGTCAATATTTTAGGGGGGTTAACGGGGTGGAATCCCATATTTCACCTACTGCGATTGTGGGAGGAGGAAGGGGAATCGATAAAAGTGAAGCTTAATAAATATCAGAAAATTACCATGTACGTATTATGAATGAATGGACGACACATAACCATATAACTCTTGCAATGTTTGTTTTGTTTATTGGAGTTTAACAGCCTATCAACAGCTAAGGACACGTAAGGCCAGGCCAACAGGTTCGATCCCGCATTTAACCTGCTGCATTGGGGAGTACATGTAAATACAAAAATCAGAACGGAATATTTACATCGAGATAAATATATATTCAACCCTGAAATTAGAATAACCAGACAGGTCTCTTGAAATGTAAATGCCATAAGCAATGATATGGTATACGTGTCTTCCACATTGCCATGTAGTTGCAGCAAACGATACGGATACATTGTGGCAAACTTATACAATAGTTGTATATTAAAGGTACTTGCCCACTTAGTAGGCACACAATGTTCTTTATAGGAATTAAGTAAGTGTATAATTGTGTCACTATTCCACCAGTGCCCGCTATGAAACTTTTGAGGAACTTTCCCTGTTTTCTTCTGGTGGTCTAAATTATATACAGAAGTATATGTTGTTACCACTCATTTGACGAGACAATATACCTATATGGAGTAATAAAACAAATTATGTAGATTTTTTCAACTAAAGTTACTGTGTCCTTAGGCTGAAGTGGGTTAAACAAATTAAAATATTACTATTTCATATTCATAACCAGGTGGCTGCGACCCGCATGTCGAGCCCGCCGAGGCATTTGATGGTCTCGGAGTGTATTTATTTGGTATAACATATTTATGTACTGCAGTCACATACAAACATGTACATAGGTAGTACTTTGGATTGGATTGAAAACATATTGAAATCCTCTCCAAAACATTATGCAACATTTACATTGGCGACTTGTGAAGTGATTACATTACATTGTCCATACATGTGTACACGGTTACCTGTGCATTTATTTGAAGTTTGAAAGTAATTTGACCTTGATTTTGGGCATGTGGACTGAATGGGTGGGCTATAGAATGAAAATATGGATAATAATAAAGAATTATTTGAAGTAAATCGGAGTAAGTGTTGTGGAGATATAAGGTATGTAAAAACTTAAGAGTAGAGTTCCAACCCTTTCAAGAAGATCCGAGACACGATTCCTTTAAAATATGACAACTTTGTCAATTTCCCCAAATTTGACTAAATGCTGGCTAATTCCATCCAGACTAATATTAGTAAAATTCTTTAAATCAACTGATTTTAGTCGTTCTATGATTTCATTTGGACTTTAAATACCGACTCGGCTAAACACCATAGCAATACACAGGGCCGTAAACACCATAGCACTATACAGGGCCGTAAACACCATAGCGCTATACAGGGCCGTAAACACCATAGCGCTATACAGGGCCGTAAACACCATAGCGCTATACAGGGCCATAAACACCATAGCACTATACAGGGCAGTAAACACCATAGCACTATACAGGGCAGTAAACACCATAGCACTATACAGGGCCGTAAACACCATAGCACTATACAGGGCCGTAACACCATAGCAACATACAGCCATAAACACATCAGCACACAGCCATAAACATAGCAACTATACAGGGCCGTAAACACCATAGCACTATACAGGCCGTAAACACCATAGCACTATACAGGGCCGTAAACACCATAGACTATACAGGGCCGTATCACCATAGCATATACCAGGGCCGTAAACACCATAGCACTATACAGGGCACCGTATACACCAAATAGCACTATACTGGCCGTAAACACCATAGCATTTACAGACCGTACACCATAAGGCACCTAATACAGGGCAGTAAACACCATAGCACTATACAGGGCCGTAAACACCATAGCACTATACAGGGCCGTAAACACCATAGCACTATACAGGGCCGTAAACACCATAGCACTATACAGGGCCGAAACACCATAGCACTATACAGGGCCATAAACACCATAGCGCTATTACAGGGCCGTACACCATAGCGCTATACAGGGTAAACCCCCCCCCCCCCCCCCCCCCCCCCCCCCCCCCCCCCCCCCCACCATAGCACTATACAGGGCCAGTAAACACCATAGCACTATACAGGGCCGTACCACCAAAAAGCAACAAAAATGGGCAGTAAACACCATAGCACTATACAGGGCCGTTACAAACTTGCTGACTCGGCTAAACACCATAGCGCTATACAGGGCCGTTACAAACTTGCCGTTTGTCGCGACTGCAACATGAACATCTTCAATCCCCATTTCGGATGTCAAGTGATTTCTCTCTACCGACCCAGAAACTCATTTATGGCTGTGACTGGAGAAATCGGGATTATGGGATTTGTGACCAGTGTAGCGCCTGATCAAATAGCTCACTCCCGTTGCCGGATAGCGATCTATATTGCTTGTTAGAAGTACGACAGTCGTTTCTTTGATGGAATAGAGAACAGTGCATATCCTAATCAGACTGTGCGGATGCACAGGCTGATCTGGATCTACACTGGTCGCAAAATCGATGAGCCCCATTTCTTCATTCACAGCCACATTTCTGACCATAGCCCTATAGACTGAGGGTTGTTACACAAAATTGGCACGATCAGCGCACATTTAAAACACCTGATTTTGGTTATAGTCAATTTTGTGCTACTTCGGCTGCTTGAGGGCCGTTACAAGATTGCCATTCACCACGTTGATGGAGGGAACGTATCTCCATCAACATGAACTTGTCTTGAAACCCCTGATCTCCATCGTGGTCAATTTCGTCTTCATCGCCCGAGAACCGAGTCCATTCCTGGCTGTCGCGCTATAGTGCTCCTTCAGCTGATTGAGGGCCGCTACGAGTTTTCCGTTTGCGGTGTCGAGAGAGCGTATTCGCCGTTCCTGGGCCTCGATAACCTTCTCCTTCTGACAGACGACCTTCTGCATTTCCTCCTGCTCCTGCCGCAGCTCGTCCTCCACGTGGATCAACCGGCAATTAGACGACAATTCAAATTATTATAAGAATAACAACTTGCTTTTTTTATTAGATTTATACAATTAAAAGTTCAACAAGGTCTCTTCAGCCAGTATTGCTGGGACTTCTAAAAGTCAATCAACAAAGCTTGTTCCCTGATAAAATGCAGCATGGCAATAATGCACCATTGTTTATACATTTATTTAAACTTAACAGTGCAACAACTGGTTGCATGCCTATAGAACGCCTTCCACCAGTATTATTGGACTTTCTAAAGTCTAGTAAGAAGTGAAGTTCGTCTTCCACGTGGATCATTTTATATTATTTAATGGTGTTTAACCAATAACGGCTAGTCAACATGTGGATCAATCTGGAACGATCGATTGATTGACTAATTGAGATGCAGATGAAATTAATACAGGTGATAAATATAATATATCCTATTTAAACTTTAAAAACTAGATTGTTCAGTAAGCGAGGCTTACGGAATATCCCCACGTGAGCCCAGGTACGCCTAAATATGTAAAAAAAATCCAAGTGTGTGGGCTTGTGACCTTGACTCTGGGTTTAGCGGGGGCGTTCAGTAAGCGAGGCTTACGGAATACATTTCCTGCATTCTCAGGTCCCAGTCTTGAGGACCCAAAGGGCCTGGACTTTGCTAGGGGGGTCCGGGGGCATGCTCCCCGAAATATTTTTCAAATCTAAGAGGAGCGAAACGCCATTTCCTGCATCCTCAGGGCCCAGTCTTGAGGGCCCAAATGGCCCGATGTTGCTAGGGGGTCCGAGGGCATGCTCCACGGTAAATTTTGAAAATGTAAGAGGCGTTTATTTCCTGCATTCTCAGGTTCCAGTCTTGAGGATCTTTTTTGAAATCGAAGAGGAGTGAAACGCCATTTCTTGCATTCTCAGCAAGTTTGAGGATGATAATATGTGCTTTATTACATAATTATTGGCCCCCCCACCCCCCACTTCCGCCGCCCCTGACCATAACATACAGCAACATTAAGCAATTATAACCGCATATTGAAGGTTGTGTGGACTATTACACAAGCTGGCAAAACATTAAGTTGGTTAGCTAACAAGGCCACAATAGACAAGGAATATTTGCATATAGCCAGACAAAATGGACCACAAATCATAATATTGACTATTTATTGGGGTTTCAGGCTCAGAAAGTTGCAACTTAAGTGCATAGAGCCGGGAATACACCTGTATTTGCCAATTCAGCACTGTATTTATGTATTGATTTGATTTCAAGTGCCCTTACGACACCAAAATCATTTTCTAGGTCTGTTATTTTTAGTCACCACTTACAATATTAAACTATATGTAGGACATAATAATAATTCCTACAGCAATTCGTTTCTAGGAATCGGAGACATCAGTGACCCATCTCCACATATATTGTAGGGCTTAGACTATATAGAAAGCTAGTGTTTTCAAACACAGAATGACAAAAGAGTTATTGAGAAAATATTAAAAACTTAAATGCATTTGCCGTACAAACAAGGTGAACAAGTCCCCAGTGACCTTGACCTTGGGTTTTCTGGTGTGGGTCGTATGCGAAACAAAGCACCATCCTAGACAGACATTGTGGGCAAATATTATTGAAATTGGTGAAGGAGTTAAGGAAATATTAAAAACTTATGCATTGCCTTACGGACGAACGGACACATGCACGGATGGATAGACAGTGTAAAACATAATGCCCCCCAATAAATTGGTGGGTGCATAATACATTTTAAATACATTAATTTTCTGATAAATCACTCCTGATTGTGTGACAGATGCCCTTAGCATACCACATCAAATGGCCAAGATATCCAAATAATTTGAGAATGAGAAATAGGATACTGTGCACTATTCTACTCCTGATGTCCCACACGGGGCAACATACAATGTACATGTAACTGTTGAACTATTCATCCTGATGTAAGGGACATCACCACATCCAGCACCCATAAGTATATATTTAATCTTGTAGCAAATTCACATTACATTCCGGTATGAACAGTATTTAGTATATTAAAGTTAATGATTATGCATTTATTTGCTATGAAGATTTAACCACATCATGAAGACAGGATGAGGATGATGAAATGGGGTTTAATGTCCATTCAATAGTCAAGGTCATATAAAGTCGGGAGTACACATGTAGTGTGGAGAGAAATCGAAAGTCAGCATTGAATTACAAAGACATGATTTGGTGCGTTATTTGGAAAACTGTATCAATGCATATGAATTTTTAAGCTAATCTAGTGAAGGGTGAATGTTGCAGAGTTATAAAGTACTTAATTTAAAAACATTAAATGGAATTTTACATAAATCTTTAAAGCAAATCTCTACATAATTTGGGGACTATGGGTATTGTGCACCATTAATATAGGGAGGATGATAAACATGTATATCAATTTTCATGTCAATCCATAACGGGGTTGCAGAGACATAAAGTACGTAAAATCTTTCACGCAAATGTTCCAAATGAACAGACGGAAATTCGAAAGATATATACCCCTCGACATAATTTATATACCAAGGGGGATAAAAAGCAGCTCTGGTGGCAAGGAACGCTAATGCCTTTCAATATTTTGTACACGGGTTAGCAAAATATTTATTACCTTCCAATTTACAAGTACAAGTACAAACTACTTTACAATTAATGGAAAATGCAAATTTGGGCACAATTTGAATGATGAACTGTTGGAAAATGGCACAGGAAATTGCCATAGCCATCTAACGCAGTTAATACTAGTGTTATGCAATAATAGTTGTGTAGTTATGTTAAAATGTACAGTATTTATCTATATTGTCAATTTCACTGTCATGCTCATAGTTAAATTGGGCAAAAATATGTGCGGCTTTTCAAAAAGGCCAGAAAATAGGAAGAATAGGAACATTTGGTCATAAAATAGGAAAAAATTGGAATTGCTCAGAAAATAGGAAAAAATAGGATACTTGACGGCCTGGGATACACACCGGTCGCAAATCCCATAAGCCCCATTTCAGTCACAGCCACAATTAATCAAATATGCTTACTGAACCACAAACACACCCTTTCAACACCACAGGCTTATATAGTGGTATTGGCAAACAGTGCAGATCCAGATGAGCCCGCTCGTGACGAGCCGTCTCATCAGGATCTGCACTTTTTGCAAGTAATTTTCATATTTTTCAGAACAAAAGCACCCCCTTTTCATAAATGGACTAGCCTGAAGATAATTTTGTGACGATTGGATTGGTTGCAAAATTAACATAAGGTATCAAAATCCATTCCAGTTACTTAGGGGTGAAAGGATTAAGTACGTAAATAAATCAAAACTGCTATTTAGACGCATACAGTGTTTTTAAATTAGTTTTATTTTTTATTATTTGTTCCTTATTTTATTAAGGAAGAAAATGAATAATACATTTGTAAAAGTAAAATATGCATTGAATTTGAAATCTGGGGATATAATACTCTTTAGATAAAAACTTATCTGCAGCTCTGACTCTGTACAACTAATTTAAAAACAGATTTCGGATTGTTGTGGTCGCAGTGGCCGGGGGCATAAAAAGTTCCCACTGGCCCCGTTTCCTTCCTTTTTAACAAATACCTGATGAGCTAAACGCGAGATGATAACGGCTTTCGGGGTTAAACTTCACACAACACACATTGGCCTTTTCCTCCAGACTCGATATAGAGTGGTCAGCATTGGTTGACCATAACTTCACTGCAATGGACAAATAGAGTGATCAAATAGCGGAGGAGTAATGATTTAAATAGAGGAGCTGACATGTGTGATGATTTAAATAAGAGGATCTTTTTACATGTGATAATTTAAATGAGAATCTCACAGGAGTGATGATTTAAATGGAGGATCTTACAGGAGTGATAATTTAAATTGAGGATCTTACAGGAGTGGTGATTTAAATAGAGGATCTCACAGGAGTGATGATTTAAATAGGGACTCTTACGGGAGTGACAATTTAAATAGAGGATCTCACGGGAGTGATGATTTAAACAAGAGGATCTTACAGGAGTGATAATTTAAATAGGGAATCTTACAGGAGTGACAATTTAAATAGAGGATCTCACAGGAGTGATGATTTCAGGATCTTACAGGAGTGATGATTTAAATACAGGATCTCACAGGAGTGATGATTTAAATAGAGGATCTTACAGGAGTGGTGATTTAAATAGGGAATCTTACGGAGTGACAATTAAAGAGGATCTCACGGAGTGATTGATTCAAATAGAGGATCTTACAGGAGTGATGATTTAAATAGGGAATCTTACAGGAGTGATGATTTAAATAGAGGATCTTACAGAAATGACAATTTAAATAGAGGATCTTACAGGAGTGATGATTTAAATAGAGCTTAAAAGTGATGATTTAAATAGAGGATCTCACAGGAGTGATGATTTAAATAGAGGATCTTACAGGCGTGAGGATTTAAATAGGATCTCACAGGAGTGATGATTTAAATAGGGGATCTTACAGGAGTGATGATTTAAATAGAGCATATCACAGGAGTGATGATTTAAATAGGATCTCACAGAAGTGATGATTTAAATAGAGGATCTTACACAAGTGATGATTTAAATAGAGGATCTTACAGGAGTGATGATTTAAATAGAGGATATTACAGGAGTGATGATTTAAATAGAGGATCTTACAGGAGTGATGATTTAAATAGGATCTCACATGAGTGATTTAAATAGAGGATCTTACAGGAGTGGTGATTTAAATAGGATATCACAGGAGAGATGATGTAAACAGGGGATCGTACAGGAGTGATGATTTAAATAGGGAATCTTACAGGAGTGACAATTTAAATAGAGGATCTTCACAGGAGTGATGATTTAAAAAAAATTCAAGAGGATCTTACAGGAGTGATGATTTAAATAGGGAATCTTACAGGAATGACAATTTAAATAGAGGATCTCACGGGAGTGATGATTTCAATAGCATCTTACAGGAGTGATGATTTAAATAGAGGATCTCACAGGACTGAAGATTTAGAGATTAGAGGACTTACAGAGTGACAATTTAAAAAAGGATCTTACAGGAGTGATGATTTAAATAGATCTTACAAAGTGACAATTTAAATAGAGGATCTCATGGGAGTGATGATTTAAATAGAGCATCTTACAGGAGTGATGATTTAAATAGAGGATATTACAAGTGATGATTTAAATAGAGGATCTTACAGGAGTGACGATTTAAATAGAGAATCTGACAGGAGTGATGATTTAAATAGAAGATCTTACAGGAGTGACAATTTAAATAGAGGATCTTACAGGAGTGATGATTTAAATAGAGGATCTCACAGGAGTGATGATTTAAATAGAGGATTTTACAGGAGTGATGATTTAAATAGAGGATCTCACAGGTGTGAGGATTTAAATAGAGGATCTTACAGGAGTGATGATTTAAATAGGATCTCACAGAAGTGATGATTTAAATAGTGGATCTCACATGAGTGATGATTTAAATAGAGGATCTTACAGGAGTGACGATTTAAATAGGATCTCACAGGAGAGATGATTTAAATAGGGGATTTTACAGGAGTGATGATTTAAATAGAGGATCTCACGGGAGTGATGATTTAAACAGAGGATCTCACGGGAGTGATGATTTAAACAGAGGATCTTACAGGAGTGACAATTTAAATAGAGGATCTTACAGGAGTAATGATTTAAATAGGATCTCACAGGAGTGATGATTTAAATAGGATCTTACAGGAGTGATGATTTAAATAGAGGACCTCACAGGAGTGATGATTTAGATAGAGGATCTCACAGAGGTGATGATTTAAATAGAGGATCTTACAGGAGTGACAATTTATTTATGTTTAACGGCCTATCAACAGCTAAGGTCATTTAAGACCGAGCCAACGGGTTGGACTATCCCATATTTAACCTGTCCATAATTAGGGAAAATACCAAAGTCAGAACAACATATTTACAGAGAATTATATATTCAGCCCTGAAATTAGAATATCCTGACTTAGTGCCAGGTCCATTCCACACAAGTCACTTAGCTTCAACCTGAAAAGTAATATGATCCGCACTAATCTAATTACTTTTTACTGGGATATAACAGGATTTAGCTATCAAGTATCAGAAGGCCAAACATGTACATGAGGGCCAAACCATGTAAGTCGGCATTCCTGTAATGCTATATGAACCCCGATCGTTAATTAACACAACAGAAAAAAAGCTGACATGTGCATTGGTGCCGTACCTTTGGCATCATCAGTCCACGATGCGATCAATTTGGGATCCATCCGGTTGAAGTCGACACTCCAACATCGCTTCTCATGCTCCTACAAACATGTGATGGTCTATTGTTAAAGGTTCATTTCTATTGTTTATGTCAAAAGTGGAAGTGAATGGGTTTACGTCCCAACATGTGATGGCATTGATGTTTCGCCGCTCGGCCGCGAGTAGAAGCCATCTTTGGCAAGAATCCCAAGGCACGTACCAGCATGGCCGATAGCCTCGATAGCATATTCAACCTGGTAAAGCCTCCCTACAAACATGAAGTGCACAGGCAAATGAACTGCCCCACATTCCGCCATTAACCCTTTCAACACCACACACCTGTATATGGGTATTGGCAAACAGTGTAGATCCAGATGATCCGGCTCTTAACATGAGGATCTGCACTTTTTGCAAGTAATTTTCATATTTTTGAGAACAAAACCACCCCCTTTTCATAAATGGATTGGTTTGAAAATAATTTTTGTGACGATTGGATTGGTTGCAAAATTAACATATCACAATCCATTCCAGTTACTTAGGGGTTAATTAGTTTATGTCAAATACCGCAATATTGTTAATCATTTCATTTCATGGTGAGCTAAAAACTAATTCATCTAATGTTAAACTTTGAATGACTACATAGAGGATCTTAAACGAACGAGAGAGGTGGACATTTTCCTACCTTGAAATGCCAATGTCCCTTATAATATAACGACCCCACTATCGTTTTAAATAGAAATGTGCCCATTTGTTTGGCAATGTTTTCAAACAAGTCAATATTATTCAGATATATGGTATCAATAACCTGAAAGACAAACCTGAAAGACAAACCTGAAAGACTTCGGACTTCTGACCCGTAAAAGCGTCCCACAGGGTGATGGTGCCTTCCTAGTCCACACTGGCTAACATGTTCTTGTGGTACGTGGACCATGTCACACAACTGGGGTGGTAAATAACAACATTGGTTGATATAATTGAATGATAGCACATAGTAGACATATTACTTAGAACATAACATATTAAGCCATCCCAAATGCCAATCAAACTGAATGAAGTAGGTGAACATGGGCCAAAAATGTTATAAGCACATGCTCTAGATTTTGTTCTAAAGTTATCTATCTACCAGGTGCTGTCAATTGTGACTGTGACTGGAGAAATGGGTTTTACGACCAGTGTAGATCCAGATCAGCCTGTGCATCCACACAGTCTGATCAGGATCTGCTCTAGCCTCCGTTCCAACAATGAAACACCCATCATGCGTCCAACAAGCAAAATACAACGTTATCAGGTTATAGGAGTGGACATTTGACGCTACACCGTTTGCAAATTCAATAAGCCCTATTTTTTCCAGTTACAGCCACAGTTTTGTTCTAAAGGTATTTGTCTACTGATGCTGTCAAAAATATTCATCTAAAGTCGACAACAATGTACAGACGTGCAACACAATTATAAACCGGTATGCAGAAATAAGAAAAACATTTAGTTAAACATTTTCCGTCAGCAAAACCAGTTTTCCTCAGCATGAAAACAGTTAACTGTCAGTAACATAATTACAGCAGCCAGTTTTGTGTTTTGCGATGTGTGGCCAATGTAGATAAGTTTCACTGTACCTGACTTTTGAGTTGCAGACCATCTCCCCGATTGGATAGTGATATCGACGGCATCCTTTATGATCGTTCCGTACTGGAACACCTGCAGTAAAGTAATTTATTAGGTAACTAACTGCATAGACTGAATACACAGACTGATAACGAATTGCTATCACTAAGCTAATCCCTGCACTGGCAGCCTTAATAATAATAATAAAAACTTTGTTATCGCATTTGCCTTACAAACAAGGTGAACACAAGTACTCGGTGACCTTGACATTGGGCGGTCGGACGTGGCTCATATACAAATCAAAGCAGCATCTCTAGACACACATTGTGGCCAAATATTATCACAAGAGCTCTGCGGAGCAAGATGTCCCGCCTGGCGCAGTTTGATATTACATAAGGAGCTTGTAATAACCTTGGGGTTAGTGAGCACCATGGGCTTTCTGTAGAATGATGTGAGATGTTGTTAAAAATACACCTGTGAAATATTAAAGCATTCCATTAAGGGAAAGAGAAATTATAATGAAGTGTAAAGTTTTCGAAGTCCTTGACCTTGGGGTTGGTGGGCACCATACGCTTTCTGTAGAATGATGTTACAGAAGTTATTGCAGATTAACCCCAATTTTTGTGATGGACAGACGGACGAACAGACAACTTTTGCATCCCTATATCCCCTTTTCGCTACGCGAGGGGATAATAATCTGAAACCAAAACACTTATTTTCCAACAAACACGGCTAAACACAAAAAATAATGTCGCCAACGACATGTATCTCCTGGCACCGATGCTAAATTTCTATACTAGACATTTTTCCTAGTGTATTTAAAATCCTGAACACATATTAAAAGTACAGGGTCTGAAAATAGCAGTTTTGAGCAGTAGGTCCGGGACCTAACAAGGATAAATGTGAAAGGTCCAAGGAATTTTTTGGAAGGTCCGAGAGGATAATCGCTAGAAAAACGGTAGAAATATGTGTCTGTTTTATGGGAAATGACTCGTCACAACATGTGTCAATACTCGAATGAGTCACCATAAATTATCTTATAAGACGATAATCAGAATGGATTTATCATCGCCAGGCCGGCGGACTTGTTGCTTGTAAAATACAAAGGTCCGACTTTAAAATTTGCAGGTCCAAGACCTCGGAAAAGGATTATTGGAAAAGTCGCGGGAATACTGGACGAAGGCCGAAAGGCCTCGTCCAGTATTCCCGTGACTTTTCCAAGTTTATATCCCCGATAAATTCCACAAAAAGGCCATTCATTCCTCATAATTCCAGCATATGAAACAAATTCATCAAGAAAATGTGTTTATTTTCCGTTTTCTTAAGAATTATTTGAACTGCGCCTGATGGTTACGGAAAGTAGTTCGGCATGGGAGTTTACTGGGATATAAATTTTGGACAGAGACTTGCTACGGACCAATCAAATGTTAGGGAATTGTGTAAATATTTTTGTGCTGGAATTATGACTTCATGACTGTCTTAATCTGGGAGGTCTGAGTCATCATGGTGATACCTGCTGCGTGGTGCGACCAGACCTGACCGTGGTCGTTACTCGCTGTTCAAGGAATTTTATTTTTTTTTCAAAATTCCTGGCCAGAAACGTGGGACCAGCCGATCACATGGTCAAAAAGCAGTAAATCAAACGAATGCCTCTGTCTTAGTCAAATAAATACGATGCTAACCGCTACCACAGGCACTTTGTGGTATGAACGACAAAATGCTCTTTAAATCATACCCAATTTTAATCTGATATTAATATCTATAGAAGGTACGACACTCGCCATCTTTTCACCAACGAAGAAGTGGCACTAGTGTACATTGGGCCCGACTCGCTAATGCAGTAATTGTAACGCGCGAGAAGGCCGACACCAGTAGAGTCCCGGCCTTCTCGCGCGTTACAATTACTGAATTATCAAACCGGGTCCAAGGTAAATAATTGACTTCCGTTGGTTGAAAAGATGGCGAGTGTCCTACCTTCTATATATTTAATATCAGGGTAAAATTGGGTATGATTTAAAGAGGCTTTTCTCATTCATACCACAAAGTGCCTGTGACCGCTACGTATGATGTAGACATAGCACTATGGCTTTACTACCGTTACAATACTATAGCAAAGTAAATAATAAATGATAATTCCAGCACAAAAATATTTACACAATTCCCTAACATTTGATTGGCCCATAGCAAGTCTCTGTCCAAAATTTATATCCCAGTAAACTCCCACGCCAAACTACTTTCCGTAACCGTGAGGCGCAGTTAAAATAATTCTTAAGAAAACGGAAAATAAACACATTTTCTTAATGAATTTATTTAAAATGCTGGAATTATAAGGAATGAATGGCCTTCGTCCAGTATTCCCGCGACTTTTCCAAGTTTATACCCCGATAAATTCCACAAAAATGTCATTCATTCCTATAATAAAAGTCATATACAGGGTCCCACAACTTTTCCATGACTTTCAAGGACCTGTTTTCGAAATTCAAGGACCCATATTTGCATGGATGATGCTGATGAAACGGTGTTTTATGGCTTATCGACTCATAACTGGAGCCATTTCGAGCCTGGAATACACCTGTGTTGAAGTAGTAATTCAGTTGTGAATTTACAAAATCCTGATTTGGTGCCAGGTGCCCTTACCACATCAAATCGTTTGGCTCGAAATCACGAAATTGCACTGAACTTTCCTCAAGAACACCAATAATTGGACTGGAATCCAAATTCCATGACCTTTTCAGAAAAAGAGGCAAATTCTATGACTTTCCAGGCCTGGAATCCATTTTTTCAAATTCCACGACTTTCCAGGAATTTAAGGACCAGTGGGAACCCTGCAGATAATGAAAAATAGAAGTTAAACATGAGAGACATGGCATGTTAGTCTACGTACGATGTTACTTCGCTAAGGATTAGTCAAAACGGCCCCTGGTCAAAACGGCCCCAGGTCAAAACGGCCCGGATTTGGTCAAAACGCCTTAACGGCCCCCCTAAATTGGTCAGAACCGCACCCTGTCCAAAACGGCCCATATTTGGTCAAAACGGCCCCCAAAAAAATCAGGTATAATTTTTATTTTATTTGTTTTTCAGAGTTTTTGATATGTATAATAATGATAATTAATATAATTTAATAAAACAACACAAACTTTGTGTTATATTACCGTATTTTATCCGTATTCAGATCAGATCAGGATCTACACTGTTTCCCATCTTGTACATAGCCACTTGTCGATGCTATATATATATTGGAATATGCCCACACAGTCTGATCTGGATCTACACTATTTCCCATCTTGTACATAGCCACTTGTCGATGCTATATATATATTGGAATATGCCCACACAGTCTGATCTGGATCTACACTATTTCCCATGTTGTACATAGCCACTTGTCGATTCTATATATATATTGGAATATGCCCACACAGTCTGATCTGGATCTACACTATTTCCCATGTTGTACATAGCCACTTGTCGATTCTATATATATAGGAATATGCCCACACAGTCTGATCAGGATCTACACTATTTCCCATGTTGTACATAGCCACTTGTCGATGCTATATATATATTGGAATATGCCCACACAGTCTGATCTGGATCTACAATATGTCCCATCTTGTACATAGCCACTTGTCGATGCTATATATATATTGGAATATGCCCACACAGTCTGATCAGGATCTACACTATTTCCCATCTTGTACATAGCCACTTGTCGATGCTATATATATATATTGGAATATGCCCACACAGTCTGATCTGGATCTACACTATTTCCCAGTGCTCTAGATAAGGATTTATTCATTGAGTATTTTTACTCCATGATATTTTTTTCAATTGGGTATTTTCAATTATCAATTGGGTACCTTACAACCGTTACTCCATTGCAAAATGCAAAAATTGAATAGGGTATTTTCCAATTCTGGTATCAAAATGTGCAATAAACATGGCTACACAAAACACTGAATATGTGCATGTGATATCTTTTAAGGCCAGTTTTTTTTTATTAGTTGGTTTACAGATCCGCCGACCCGATTTTTTGACAATGTGGAAAAAAATAAAAAAATTAATTTCCGATTTTTTTTTAGATTTTTTTTACCTCCGATCCAAAAAAAAAAAAAAAAAAAAAAAAAATTGTTTTTGCTGCAGCGACAACAACAACCTGCGAATGGACGATTCGATATGATTTGATATATCTCCAATATGATTTGATATATCTCCGTTTCAGATTGAATGCAAAAATTAACAAGAAACGAGGCAAAGCCACGAAGGCCAGGTTTTTTCCAAGCATAGACACTTGGATAACATAATTATACCCACTTTTTGCAGACTAGATGGCCGTGGCCTGCATGTCGAGCCTTGGGGCGAGGCATGGACACTAAAAAAATAGATATAGTAGATGTAAAAACTTTAACCAAAAAACTTTAACCGGACACACGGACGAACGGACGGACGTATGCCAAAATGCCGACGATATCGCGCTTTCCGCAAGCAGGTGTGACAATGATGATAAACACCCATGTGAAGTATCAAGGTATTGGGTGAAGCAGTTGCAGAGATATAGTACACGAAAAAACTTTAACAAAAAAATTCAAAGTAATTTGAACTTGACATAGGGCACAGGATCGCGCTTTTCGCAAGCAGGTGCGACAATGATGATAAACACCCATGTGAAGATATCAAGGTATTGGGTGAAGCAGTTGCAGAGATATTACACGAAAAAAATTTAACAAAAAAATTCAAAGTAATTTGACCTTGACATTGGGCACAGGATCGCGCTTTCCGCAAGCAGGTGCAACAATGATGATAAACACCCATATGAAGTATCAAGGTATTGGGTGAAGCAGTTGCAGAGATATAGTACACGAAAAAACTTCAACAAAAAAATTCAAAGTAATTTGACCTTGAAGCAGTTGCAGAGATATAGTACACGAAAAAACTTTAACAAAAAAATTCAAAGTAATTTGACCTTGACATTGGGCACAGGATCGCGCTTTCCGCAAGCAGGTGCGACAATGATGATAAACACCCATGTGAAGTATCAAGGTATTGGATGAAGCAGTTGCAGAGATATAGTACACGAAAAAACTTTAACACAAAAAAATTCAAAGTAATTTGACCTTGACATTGGGCACAGGATCGCGCTTTCCACAAGCAGGTGCGACAATGATGATAAACACCCATGTGAAGTATCAAGGTATTGGGTGAAGCAGTTGCAGAGATATAGTACACGAAAAAACATTAACAAAAAAAATTCAAAGTAATTTGACCTTGACATTGGGCACAGGGGCCGCACGGTTGGGGGTTAGAATGAAAATATGAATGATGATAAACACCCATGTGAAGTTTCAAGGTAATGGGCGAAGCAGTTGCAGAGATATTGTATAACGAAAAAGTTTTAACCAAAAACTCTAACCAGACGTACGTTAAAAAGTTAACGTTGAAAATGGCTAAGTCAATTACGTAGAAATAAAATAGGTGAAGGTAAAAAAATGGTCACATTTTGGATAGTTTGTATGTGGTAGGCACCCCTTGGTTATGAAGCTGTGAAAGTTTGGTGGTCCTAGGTGGTACAGTACCAAAGAAATGGACTTAAACACGAAAACTTAACATTGTAAACGCGAAAACTTAACATTGAAAATGGCTAAGTCGACTGCGCGGAAAAAATGGGTGAAGTTAAAAAAAAAAAGTAACATGTTGGATAGTGATATGTGGTGGGTACCCCTTGATTATGAAGCTGTGAAAGTTTGGTGGTCCTAGGTGGTACAGTACCAAAGAAATGGACTTAAACACGAAAACTTAACATTGTAAACGCGAAAACTTAACATTGAAAATGGCCAAGTCGACTACGCGGAAAAAATGGGTCAAGTTAAAAAAAAAGTAACATGTTGGATAGTGATATGTGGTGGGCACCCCTTGATTATGAAGCTGTGAAAGTTTGGTGGTCCTAGGTGGTACAGTAACAAAGAAATGGACTCAAACACGAAAACTTAACATAGATTGTGGACGCCGCCCGCCCGGCTTTCGCCAATCCAATAGCCTGGATTTTTTTTCAAAAAACCTGGCTAAAAAGTAACATGTTGGATAGTGATATGTGGTGGGCACCCCTTGATTATGAAGCTGTGAAAGTTTGGTGGTCCTAGGTGGTACAGTAACAAAGAAATGGACTCAAACACGAAAACTTAACATTGATTGTGGACGCCGCCCGCCCCCCCGCCCACCCGGCTTTCGCAAATCCAATAGCCTGGATTTTTTTTCAAAAAACCTGGGTAATAAAAGCATGTTTCAGCAACCGTCTCATCAGGATCTACGCCATTCGTACGTACTTTATTTATACCAAAAATTACCCCTAATACAGCGTAATGTAACAGTTCCACACTTAATATGGAATAGTCCGTGTCAGTTACTTGTAACTTGGGGATGAAATGTGTAATATTAAATATTACAAACATGGATATTAACCACAGTGCATAGGTTCTTTATTTTATTTTAAATACGCTAAAGCCAGTCTATTTATAAACTGCTCTACAGCTATCGAGACCTTCACCGGTAACAATTACCACGCGCGTGTTATGAAAAATTGATACGTGGAGAAATGTGTTGAAAGGCGACCAAACACACAGGCATTCGGCGTGTTTCGGCTTTCATCGGTATAACCATATCGAGGAAAGCCGAAACACGCCGAATGCCTGTGACCAAACACACAACGACGTCTGTTAACACGGATATTCCCCGGATATGTGTCATAAAATTGACATTACTTGGTGTCAACATCGTTACATTTACACGGTTGATAGGAAATAGCAACAAATAGGTAATTGTTCTCAGACTGATTTCTAAGACTAGTTTTCAAATCTCAATCAGTCCGAGCTATCAAAAATCGGTCCAGAACCGATAAACTGAACATTTTAGAAGCCCTGCTATAGCTATATGGGAAATTGCACTCACAGTCTGATCAGGATCTACACTGTTTCCCATCTTGTGCATAACTACTTATTGATGCTATATATGGGAATTTGCACACACAGTCTGATCGGATCTACACGGTTTCCCATATTGTATCACTTGTTGAGGCTATAGATCTAGAGGGGAAACTTGCATTCAATCTGATTATGGTCTACACTGTTTCCCATTTTGCAATCTATATATTTGTTTTTATAGCCATACTGTAACTTAAAATATGTAATTTATTTGTTGCAATATAGCCAGCCAGCACATAACTGAATTCGCAGTCTGATAAAGAACAACACTGTTCGCCAACGTGTTATTGTCTACATGTGCTGTATTTATTCAAATCTATAAAAGACTAGGGTGGGTAACCCGTTCACCGGTGTATACACTGGTGAATGGTATACACCGGTGCAATCCAAAATATCCGAATATAAGTCTCATGGTATTGTTTACATCCGGGCTTGTCACGGGTATGTTTTTACGCATGCATCTGCCACCTGTTGAAGGTGAATAATCTACTAGAATGAGATACGTTATCATAATTATTATAATTTCTAACTTCATGAACCAATTTCCTAGCCAGATCGTAACCTAGATCCAACAAGTTTCCATCCCAACTATGCCTTTGCATACTTTGTTAATTTTTATCATCAGCCAAGTTACACAAGAGTTGCGTCTCTCATGCTTTTCCACGAATCAGAGGTCACGTTATTGCCAAATATGGTAATTTTCTGGTGCA
>CM055276.1:4667627-4691876 GCA_029237695.1 Conchocele bisecta | reverse complement strand
TCACCATTTTAACAACTTTGGAAGAGCAATGTACATCGATCATTCCTACCAAGTTTCGTCTATTTTTAGACGGCGGCCATCTTGGATTAGCGATGACCTCCATTTTAACAAATCTGAAAAGGCTTCACCCATGGACCATAACTTTTAAGTTGGCTACCATGGGCCAAGCGTTCATGTGAAAAAATAATTTTGAAATCTCTAATAAAAGAACGACCTTTTGACCTTTCGGCGGCCATCTTGGATGACATAACAATCCGATTTCGACAAAAAATGCACCAGAGTGATCGCCTCATTGATACCTTCAATTTGATATATGAAATGACCATATTCAGTCAAAAATAAAATTTGACCCCACGGGCCACGCCCATTTTTAACCCCAGGGTCACCATTTTAACAACTTTGAAAGAGCATGAAAGAGCAATGTACATCGATCATTCCTACCAAGTTTTGTCGAAATCCGGTTGGCGGTTCTTGAGAAGAAGATTTTTTAAGAATTTGTGCTATTTTTAGACGGCGGCCATCTTGGATTACGTAATGACGTCATTTTAACAATTTTGTAATCCCCCTACCTAAGGACCATGACCATGAAGTTTGGTGACCATAGGCCCAATGGTTACCGAGGAGAAGACGTTTGAAAATGTTCAAACTGGCTAAGCAACTAACAAACAAGCGCAGCTCATCTTCACAAATCCCCTCGCTTTTTGAAAATGGATCTGAAGCTACGACTGATACTCAAAAAACCGAAATGCTTAATTCTTATTTTTGTAAGCAATCATTACTAGATGACAGCAACACAGAATTACCTACACTTGACCAAACACCACCATACTCCATTTCGACTATTTTTCTCACACCCCAAGATGTACGTGTGCCATATCCAACATCGACCCTTCTAAAGCATGTGGTCCCGACCTAATTAGCCCGCGCCTTCTTCGTGAAGGCTCCGAAGTCTTATCGCAGCCTCTAGCCACATACTTCAACAAGCATCATTGCATCTTCATATTTACCCTTCTACATGGAAACTAGCAAACGTAGTTCCGATATTTAAAAAGGCTGACCCATCGAATCCGCAGAACTACCGACCCATATCCCTACTAAGCTGTATTGGTAAACTTATGGAGCGATGCATTCACAAGCATTTATACAATTATATAACTGTCAATAATATTCTCACGCCTCTTCAATCAGGATTCATTAAAGGAGACTCGACGATCAACCAGCTAACATATATATATACAAAGATATCATCAAAGCATTGGATGACGGTAAAGAAGTTTTCTGCGATATCTCAAAAGCATTTGATAGAGTCTGGCACCGCGGCCTTATAATGAAACTCTCCTCAATCGGAATGACCGGGAACCTTATTTCCTGGTTTAAATCGTACCTAGCAGATAGAAAACAGCGAGTAGTACACTTAAACGCATCTTCCGAATGGTCTAATGTAACCGCCGGAGTTCCCCAAGGATCCATTTTGGGCCCTTTGCTCTTTCTTATCTACATTAACGATATAGTTCAAACTAATCAACTCTAAAATTCGACTATTTGCAGACGATACAAGCTTATACATCATTGTAGACGACCCATCAGAATCCGCAACACAACTAAATGCCGATCTTAACACAGTGCACAAATGGTCACAAAACTGTTAGTAACATTTAATCCGTCAAAACCGAGTCCATGATATTTTCGAAAAAACAAAATAAGCTCTATCATCCTGATCTTTATATGAACAATACTGTAATAAACACTGTAACCGAGCACAAACACTTAGGTTTACGTTCTCTGACGATGGAAAATGGACAGCACACATTTCAAGTTCTTTAGAGAAAGCTTGGCAGAGGATAGGAATTCTAAGATCGCTCAAATTCACATCAACTAGAACAAGCATTGAACGCCTTTATATCATAACCATCCGCCCACTACTCGAATAGGAAACATTGTTTGGGACAACTGTACAAACTATCTAAAAAATGACCTCGATGCTATACAAACCGAGGCAGCACGCATTGTAACAGTGCAACAACAAAACTTTGCAGCATGACAACCTTTATAGAGATCTTAAATGGGAAACTCTCTCATTACGCCGAAAAAAACACAAGCTCGTACAACTCTACAAAATGAAGAATGGCCTAACACCACAAATTTATTTTAACAACACATACCTACCGAAACACAACAGCGTTACGCCCTTAGAAATGTAAACAATATACCGTCACTATATGGTCGCACCCAGCAATATACCAATTCCTTCCTCCCATCCACTATCAGAGACTGAACAGTCTACCAGAATCTACCAGATACGCCCAACAATATCCAGCTTCAAATACAGACTTAACAAAGATACATCTAAATCATCCCCTCTGTTTAACGTGGGTACCCGAAAAGACCAAATCCTACACGCTCGATTACGAATGTCTTGCAGTTCCCTAAATTACGATCTCTACAGAAAATCAATAATAGACTCACCTCTCTGTACATGTGGCGCCCCAGAGACTGTCAGTCACTTTTCTCACATTCATGCAGACAATATCAACACCAACGACAAGTGTACCTCACTGATATTCCATGTATTCTGTCAACTGAAAATCTTTTGAACGGAAACCAACACTTGACTTTCGATCAAAATAAAAAAATGTTTATAAGTGTCCAAAACTACATAACAGCAACAAATAGATTTTAGCATCATAATATCATTCCAACATAGACAACCAAAATATACCATACGTATCATCCTAACAATAGACGACAACTTCCGGGCACTATCCATTTACGCAGCTCGGGGGCGACTCCCCATCCACGGAACGCGAGAGGGAAATTGTGAGGGTTGGGAAAGGCATGGGCGATTCCCCATGTAACCCCCCACTCCAGTGTCCCTGTCTCATTTGCTTGGTGACCATCTCTGAAGCACAGCCACACGCATTCTCATGTCATAAATCTAAGGTTTAAACACTGTCAATCTCATTATGTAAGTACAGCATTGTAAGACAAAGTTATTCCACTAGACTATTTCAACATGTATATTCGCCTGTATGTGCACTTAACTATCTTGTACCACATTCGTGTCTTACATCCACCTTGTGGGAGACGAATTCATATAAGCTTCACGCTTGTTTTCATATCCCTGTCATTGTATACCTTGTATTGTACCATATACTGTCGAATAAATATTGTTTAAACTAAATGTTCACGGACGACGACGACGGACGACGGACACATTGCGGTAACAATAGCTCACATGAGCTTCGCTCAGGTGAGCTAAAAACTTAACCAAAAAACTTAACCAAAAACTTTAACCAAAGAACTTAACCAAAAACTTCAAAGTAATTTGACCTTCACATTGGGCACAGGGGCCGCACAGGAGGGGGGTAGAATGAAAACATAGATGATGATAAACACCCATGTGAAGTTTCAAGGTAATGGGCAAAGCAGTTGCAGAGATATAGTATAACGAAAAAACTTTAACCAAAAAACTTAACCAAAAACTTTAACCAAAAAACTTAACCAAAATAAAAAAACTTAACCAAAAACTTTAACCAAATAACTTAACCAAAAACAAAAACTTAAAGTAATTTGACCTTCACATTGGGCACAGGGGCCGCACAGGAGGGGGTAGAATGAAAATATAGATGATGATAAACACCCATATGAAGTTTCAAGGTAATGGGCAAAGCAGTTGCAGAGATATCGTATAACGAAAAACTTTAACCAAAAAACTTAAGCAAAAAACTTAACCAAAAACTTTAACCAAAAAACTTAACCAAAAACTTCAAAGTAATTTGACCTTGACATTGGGCACATGGGGCCGCACAGAGAGGGGGGTAGAATGAAAATATAGACGATGATAAACACCCATGTGAAGTTTCAAGGTAATGGGCAAAGCAGTTGCAGAGATATAGTATAACGAAAAACTTTAACGAAAAACTTTAACCAAAAAACTTAACCAAAAAACTTTAACCAAAGAACTTAACCAAAAACTTTAACCAAAAAACTTAACCAAACAACTTAACCAAAAACTTTAACCGGACACACGTACGTACGCCAAAGTGCCGACTATATCGCGCTTTCCGCAACTGTAACTATTATTATAAAAAGAGATTTTGCAATTTTCCCAACAAAAATCGAGAAGAAAAATCACAATTTGCTATATAAATCATATAAAAACTACCGACTGTTTAAAGCTAAAAAGGACCAAAATAGTTTTATTTTAAAAACACGATCGAAACATAATCATAAAGTACAATGATTGAAGTTTAAAATGTGACTTGTGCATTTTCAATCAGTTGTGTAGTTTAAAAGTTAAGTAAGAAAAGGTAATAGTCTCCTATATAATTCCATATAAAAAACGCCGCTACTGATGCAGACTTTCTACAGGTAAGGTGGCCGCGAAAGTTGGATATGTACTGACGCCCTGGAATTGAACCCTGAATCGAACCCGGGACGCCAGCGTGGCAGTCCGACGGTGTTACCCCAAGGCCACGGTCTGCTCATGTGGAAAGCATCCTGATGTGCACAGTGTATCTATTCTTCCATGTCTGTCAAACTGGACTCAACCAATCAGCTTGGTATAGGTGTGGCCTCGCGGATTCAATATACACCTGCCGCATTATTGTTGAAATCCGTTTGAACGTAGCTTCACACGTCTGTCACTGACTGTCACTGACTAGGACAGATAAACAAAATGGATTTAACCCATCAGCATAGCATAGGTGTGGTTTCATTGAATTCAGAATACACCTGTCCCAAGATCCACTTCCCTATTTGCGCTGCGGTCAAATCATCGGATAAGTTGTTTGCTATGCCGAACTATTTATGACCTCCGGAGGCATCCGTTTGAACATAGCTACACACACGTGTCACTGATTATTTCAGCTCCAAATAAAACATTCATTTCAACTCGAAATTGTCAAAACACAAACTTGACTATCTGCAGAGCATTGCAGAATAAATTTACGAAATGTCGGAGATTATGTCAGCATTTTGTAAAAAAAAATAGAAATATAACATTTAATTTCACATTTATTTTTATTCTGGCTCGGCTGTCGGTTTGACCCGTGATCCGATTACAACCGACTTTCGCACAGATAGTCATCGCGACTATTGCAACCAACGTATAAATAATCCAAGTATAACTAGGCAAAAAAAAACACAAAAAAAACAATTAAATAACGTATATATTAAACGACAAAAACAAAGAAATTATGCGACACATACATGATGTCCGTAAATCCAAACGATATTATATAAGAAACCTTCATCCACCAATCAGGTAAGTTGTATTACTGCTACGGTACAGCGGTTATTTTTACAGCGCCAGTAGTTCGCAGTAACAGGAGTTGGCTCTGTATAGTTGTCAGATACGGTGCGATACGAGAAATCTCAATATATCGAAAAATACAAACGAACCGGAAATCGGTTATTATGGTCGCCGTTGTTGTTGTTGTTAGAGCATTTTGAAGAAAATAAGTGATAGTTTGTAATGTGATCTTTAACCATTTTCCGACGATATAATTGACATTATTATACATATATCAAACATGAATTTCCACACTGATATCAGGGGCGATAACATAACCGTGTTTCCTTAAAATGTTAACGGACATTACTATGTATTATCAGTATATCTGTATTTATTGTTTGATGTGCAATAATGATAATTTATAATCTGTCGAAAATATTATTCTTTTCAGGTGACTCATTAAATAAATAAATAAATAAATAAATAAATTAATTAATTAATTAAGTTAAATAAGTTAATTAAATAAGTTAATTAAATAATTAATTAATTAAATAATAAATAAATAAATATAAATAAATAAATAAAAATAAATAAATAAATAAATAAATAAATAAATAAATAAATTCATGTTCATGTGAAGAAGAATTTTGAAATCTCTAATAAAAGAACGACCATCTTGGATGACATAACAATCCGATTTCGACAGAAAATGCACCAGAGTGATCGCCTCATTGATACCTTCAATTTGATATATGACATGACCATATTCGGTCAAAAATAAAATTTGACCCCAATTTGACCCCACGGGCCACGCCCATTTTTGACCCCGGGGTCACCATTTTAACAACTTTGAAAGAGCAATGTACATCGAACGATCATTCCTACCAAGTTTCGTCGAAATCCGGCAAGCGGTTCATGAGAAGAAGATTTTTGAAGAATTTGTGCTGTTTTTAAACGGCGGCCATCTTGAAATACGTAATGACGTCATTTTAACAATTTTGTAATCCCCCTACCTAAGGACCATGACCATGAAGTTTGGTGACTTGGTGACTATAGACCCAATGGTTACCGAGGAGAAGACATTTGAAAATGTTCACGGACGGACGGACGACGGACACATTGCGGTAACAATAGCTCAAATCAGAAAAATCCTAATCTGATGCCAGGTCCTCGCCACACCATAATCACTTGGCCCCCTCCCAAAAGCAGTAGGATAACTAATAATCGTACTACTTTTATAATGTGCAATAACCCAATTCAACTCCCAGGTAACAAAAGAGCCAAAGATAAAAACGTACCTGAGGGCCAAACCAGGTCAATCGTGATTCCTATAAGGAGGAACCACTATCGTTAATTTACGCCTTCACGTTCGCCCGACCAAGAACCCACTGAGTGGCAAAGTTAATTAACCAAAAGTGACAAGTATTCATAAGCACAGCTGTGAAGGTCAAATGGTCAAGGTCATATTAAGGGGAGCATGGATGTGTGATATTGTACACAAGTCTTATATAAAGTCTGTTAAAAACTTTTAATGTGTGAAAAAAACGTTGTGAAGGTCAAAATGTCAAGGTCTTTAAGGACAGCATAAATGTGTGGCATTTGTCCACAAGTATGATGTATTGAAATATTAAAGTAATCCATCAATAGAAATTGTGTCAGAATTTAGAAACTCTGGCAAACTTAATGTGTGAAAAAACTCAAAGTTGTGAAGGTCAAAAGGTCAAGTTCATATTAAAGACAGCATGGATGTGCAGCATTTATCCACATGTATGATGTGTTGAACTATTTAAGTAAGCCTTCAAGGGATATAGAAGTTATGACATAATTGAGAAACTCCGGCAAACCACAGGTGGAAGATCACAGACCACAGGTGGAAGACACGGACCTATGACACCAAAAAAATGCCTATTAAAAAAATCCCATTACCCCACCCACTTGTCCACGGACACACAATCCAAACACTATATGCCTCCGGCTCTACCAGAGGCATAAAAAGATCAGAAGCCATAAAATAACCCTCTTTCAAACATATAGAGCATGCAGTCAATATGTGCAAGATCCAGTCGCAGTCACGTAAAACTGAGGTCAAGGTCACCAAGGTTAAGATGACCACATTGATGGTGATCCTCCCTGTGTTATTCGGGTGACCTAAGGTCACCCGAATAACACAGGGTGGATCACCATCAATGTGAGGTTTGGTAATATGATTAAATGATGAGGAGATATTCAACATTTGGAGGTACATCCAAATTATTTGACGCCTACTACGAAGCCACATTCAACGCCGTCGACGCGTACGCCAGAATTGTGACAGCTACTGCCTGTTTCACTTTTTGCTGACGACAAACTTTTGGCTATTAAACACATTAAATCTAAAAAATATTTAAAAGTATTAAAGTACTTTTTTATCAATAACAAAAAAGTCACCCTCCACCAAAATATTTATTTGATGAAATTCCATCAAATATTGATTTTATAGCGAAAAAGCGGTTTTCCTATAGGAATTTAACATGTGTTTAATGGCCAAATGTTCATCGGCAGCAAAACGTGGAACAGACAATAGGTCTCGCTTTCCATTAATTGGGCTATGAGGTATGGTAAAGGTATGTTGGGTGTCCCACCGTATAGGAGGTGATGTATAGACTGGTATAACATCCATTATCACACCACTGTTTTTATGTTATTGGTTTAGAATACATAACTGATGTTGAAAGGCGACAGAATTATTTACGTTATTTACTGAAAATATATGTCGGTTTATTTCAATTTTCACAAATAGTATCCTCAGTTTTTTAAACTGTTCCAAAACTGACAGTCAAAAATTGCAACAATGTTGGGCAAATGCCAATTTCTTCACCGATATACATCGTATCAGTGTCTGATCAGCACACTTTTTATCAGAGAGTAGACAAGACAGTATGTATTCAGTCAATGCACCACAAGTTACCTGATATTAATGCAGTGTCTCCTTTTCCTCGTTTTTATCAGATTTTATACCGTGAAATTGCATAAAGCTACACAGAAATCAATTTGGAACAATTTTAATGAAACACATAGCACTGATCTCTCATACATGGGTAGACATGCAGGGCTCCAGATAAGGAATTAGTAATTGGGTATTAGATAAGGAATTAGTAATTGGGTATTGTCACTCCATCATGTCTTAAGAAATTCAAAATTTTAATTGGGTAAAATAAAATCACACTACTGTTTACACATCAACAGACAGCAATTGCTGAATAGCTTGCTTCGAAATTCTAATGAAATACCAAGATGTGCTTTCATGGAAAATAAGAAAAATATGCTATATTTGTGGTCTGTTTATTGTTTTCTGCAGCATGAAAAAGGTACCATATTGCTTTTTGATACTCGCTACTTCTGATTTCTATTGGGTTTTTGGCAATTTTAATTGGGTATTTAAGTAAATACGCAGCTTATCTGGAGCTTTGGACATGACAAAAGGTACCCTATTACATTTGCGACCAGCATTGGCCCAGATCAGCCTGCGCATTCGCGCAGTCTGATCAGGGCCTACACTGTTCACCATTCAGTCACTGAAGAATCTTTAATTTCATCAGCTTAACAATGTTATCGTAATCTGATGGTTGTTGGGGACCAAGATCTAATCTGGTAGTCTTTTCACAGCCAGTGGCCCACACGTGACGGTATTGAGGTCTTGTAGTATCCACCATGTTTTCCGACTCAATTTCAGGTCCGTTAGAGCACAGGGATACGAAATACTCGGGCATTCCTTGGTATTGCTATATGCACTATACAAGCGTTCCAGCTCAGATCAACACAATATATCAAGAAAATAATGATAAGTCTCAAATGGGAATTTTCTGTCAAAATATTTATACATGTGTATTTATATATCACATTCTACCCAGTGATTTACCATGATTCTGGAAGGTTCCAACTAGACGTTCATAAGACGTAATTGACGTCAAGTTTTTACGTCATTTCCGGAGAAGAAACAATTCATACGTTAAAGTCAAAATTGTAAATGTTGACAACGTTATACATTTTAGCTGGTCTAAGAGCAAATTTAACATATTTCGAAGAGCATGTAATATACAATTTATTACACTACCATTTTGAAATATCAGATTTATTTCCCTTGACATCAATAAATCCGACAAAGAAACTCATGCTCCTCACTCCTTTCTTTATCAGATTTCCAGATGTCTCGGGGGAAATGAAGTGCTGAATTTGTTGTCCGACTGGAGTTGGAAACCTAGCATAGTTTAAAAAGCAATATCAAAGAAAGCTGAAGCAAGCCAAAACCTTGTGCATCCGGGCTATACTGGTCAAATGTGTAGACCCAGTGGTTAAGTCTGATCAGGGTCTATAATGTTGTACATGCCATCAATGAGCCATTTATGAAACTTATAATTCACCCCATCAACACAGTGCATATACATGTATGTGCCGATAAACACGGTGCCGTGAAACATTTTTGATATCCCGTCCATACGACCTAATCACTGCGTAGGAACATGTGGGGTTCGATTCTCCAATTTTGAGGATGCGGCTGGGTTTTTTTGCATTTTAAAGCTATTTGTAGGTGTTAACGGGATAAGTAGAATATTAGGTTAGTGCCGTAAATGGGAAAAAATATCTGGCACGGCACGGAAACGGGATGGGCAGGGCAGAGCCCCGCCTATCCCGTTTCCTAAGCCTTGCCAGATATTTTTCCCATTGACGGCACAAACCTACTATTCTCTATATTGATAATGAAGCTCTGCCTATCGTATCACGGCTGACAAAGAACATGCTAGAATTCATGGATGCACAGATGTCTAATTATAATTTAACGTGTCTCATATGGAAATATGTTGACTCCTCTTAATGATGATTGGTCATGTGGAGCTATCACAATCTGCAAAGGAAAACAAAACACAAATTAAGAAGCATCGATGGATGTACCGCAAAAGGTCTGAAAGGGGGAAATGGCATCTACACCCCAAGGAATCTACAAATCAAGTATTAAACCGCTATCATAATATTTTTGTCGTCTGCTGTTTATTATCTATTTTCCATATTTATCATCAAAAACATGCTTTGACAGCACTTTAGAATAATTTACAACATGCTCTGATAGCACTTCAGAATCATTTCCATTGGAAATGATTCTGAAGTGCTGTCAAACCATGTTTTTATTGAGAAATAAGCAACAGCAGACGACAATTGTTGTGAGTAGCGGCCTAAGGGTTAAAATGTACCTATTGCCATTTTTCAAGTTTTAGAGGTTGGACAGGCCGACAATATGTACCCAAAAATCTTTATACATTATAGCTGCCATTATAATGTAACAATAACACCAATTTACTTTTAAAAGTGTGAGTTAAACAAATGTAGAATGATACATATAACTAGAAAGTGTGTTCATAGAACATGGATGCCTCACATTGATAATAAACAAGGCAAAATTCCAAGTCCAAAAGGGGAGATAATCCATGACCTGGGCGTCAAATCAACAATCTGTAGTTATTACGGTTTAAACGTTTTACGAGTCACAAGGCAAAATTGCCAATTTCTAAGTCGAAAAGGGGGAGATAATCCAATGACCGGGGGTCGAATCAAAAATTGAAATAAATTGTTCGCATCTACTCATCATAAGGAAGCTACATACCGAGTTTCAGGTCTGTAGCTATTACGGTTTAAATGTTTTACGAGTCACAAGGTTGGTGAAGGTCGGACGGGACGGAAAGATGGACGGTAGGACAGATAAGGGTAACACTAAATGCCCCCTTCACTATCGTGATGGTGCATAAAAAGTATCATATAGTTCCTTGATACACCCATGTACATTTGTATCAAGCACTATAAACTATGGTAACTGAACACCCTAGCAGGGGCCCATTTCACTAAACTTTGTACGACTAAAATGTTTGTATTAAGTGCAAAGTTAGGATCGTCTGGACATTTCAATTGATGGATTTACATTTATTGAGCATAGGCTGCATATGCAGCCTATGCTCAATAAATGTAAAATCCAATGATTGTTTACAAGAAAACATTGTTAATGTGAAATTTACATACCATCATAATGTTTCACTTACGGACATTTTAGTCATACGAAGTTCAGTGAAACGCCGCCCAGGTCTGTCCAGTTTAAATTAGAGTGATTCCACTTTACTTCAGGCAGAGAAGTACTCCGAGACATCTTGTTTGCAATCATGAACAGACATCAGAGACAAATGACAGTGAAGCCTGTCATAATTATAACATTGAGATTTTCTTTATGTCTGTTTTGAGAGGCTACACTCATTGAAGCCACGCTCAGTTGCTTTGCAATCATGAACATACAGCATGGTCAAAGATAGTTAAAAACATCAAAATTAAACAAAGAATTTCTTGATGTAAGGTTTATAAAGTTTCCACTATAATCACCAGGGGGCCGTTTCACTAAACTTTGTACGGCTAAAATGTTCGTAAGTGCAGATTTAGAATAGTCTGTAAATTTCAATTGATGGATTTACATTTATTGAGCATAGGCTGCATATGCAGCCTATGCTCAATAAATGTAAATCCAATAATTGTTTACAAGAACACATTGTTAATGTGAAATTTACAGACTATCATAATTTTGCACTTACAAACATTTTAGTCGTACGAAGCTTAGTGAAGTGGCCCCCATATGCACTCGACTTTACTACGTATCCACTTTAGAGGATAGGTATCCACTGTTGTTCAAGCATAACATAATAGGCAGTCACTGTGTGTTTTGCAATCATGAACATACATTAACATCAGAGACTTTAATGATAGTGAAACCCATGAAAACACTCTTTATAGGTGTTCGGTTTAGAGAGGCTAGACTTACGAAATGGATCACGACTTTTCTTTCTTCTTCTCTGCCTCCTTCGCCTCCTCAGCCTCGTGTGTTTTAATAAGCTTGTCCACTACGTCGTCCTTCAGGATCTCGATCTTCGTCTCGCCGTTCACCCGCGTCATCGTCGCCAACTCAACTGCTCGCAGAATAAACAAAAATTTGAACACAGTTCCACTATTTTATCATGTAACTCACTTTGCACTAATTGAATACACGCTAAATGATAACAAATTTAGGAAAGTTTGTTTGCTTGTTTGTTTGTGGGGTTTAATGGCCTATCAACAGCTAAGGTCATTTAAGGCCGGGTCAATGGGTTACAAATGGGGGGAAAATCCAAAAATTAGAACCGAATATTTACAAAAACAAAACTATATATTCAGCCCTGAAATCAGAATAATCCTGATCTGATGCCAGGTCCTTGCCACACCAGAATCACTTGATGCACTGATTGAATACACACTAACTGATAATAATTCCAGCACAAAAATATTTACACAATTCCCTAACATTTGATTGGCTCGTAGCAAGTCTCTGTCCAAAATTTATATCCCAGTAAACTCGCTTTGTACTGATCAAATTGACACAGACTGATAACAACGACCGATATCAATGCTTTGCATTGACAGCATACATGATGATTGATAACAATTTATCATATCCTGCATTGACTAGACACACATATCTGGGCATAACTACTTTCTACTGTGTTCTATGACGTTGGCGAATGACGTCAGTGTAATTATGCAACATAAACAAGTCTGCTTCCTTTTCAATGTGGAATGTTATAATTCTCTGTAACGAGTCGATCATATGTTAAATAGTTTTTCAAATGTTTGGTTGTCTGACATTGAGCACTGCTCAGCCTTGACCAATCAAACTGCTTGATTTTTCCCATGACATACCTTTCCCGAGTTTGGTCACATGTTCGAGTCGTTACCTGATAAATAGAATACCAGACTAGTGTCTTTTGATATCAAGTTTATCAGGCTCGGCTCGGAAACGGTAGGAATTCCTCGGCAAGCCTCGGAATTCCTACCGTTCCCTAGCCGTGCCTGATAAACTTGATATCAATAGACACGAGCCTGGTATTCTCTATGCCCATGACGCACCTTTCTCCGAGGTGAGTTTGGTCATGTCAAGGGTTTTACTGAGAACCTTGACGGCGAGCTGCAGAGCCTGCTGTAGGTCCATCTCTCCATCCTTGAAGTCCTGCTTCAACATCGACACAGCGTTCTGAAAAATCGATATATTTACACAATTCCCTAACATTTGATTGGCCCGTAGGAAGTCTGTCCAAAATTTATATCCCAGTAAACTCCCATGCCGAACTACTTTCCGTAACCGTGAGGCGCAGTTAAAATAATTCTTAAGAAAACGGAAAATAAACACATTTTCTTGATGAATTTATTTCAAATGCTGGAATTATAAGGAATGAATGGCCTTTTTGTGGAATTTATCGGGGATATAAAATTGGAAAAGCCTTCGTCCAGTATTCCCGCGACTTTTCCAAGTTTATACCCCGATAAATTCCACAAAAAGGCCATTAATTCCTATAGTAATAACTGACTTACTGCGCTGTTGTTGCCTATACAGGTGGCCTTCCAGCCTCCATAGTTGCCGCTCGGATCACTCTGGTACAACTGGAAGCCGTAGTGTTTGTCCCAGCCCATGTAGAGTAGCGACACACCGAACGGTCGCTTACCTGCAGAGATATCGATGGCTTAGTACTAGTACATGTATACCAAATTTGGTTACGATCCGTTATTAAAAAGTAGCACTCTAGTTATTGCGTGGATAAGCTCTGCCCACTTACGCCCGCCCGTACAAGGTGAATACAATACATCCCGTTTGTTTTCAATGGAATGGGTGATTTTTCGTTGAATGTTGAGCTAGCTCCTGATATGGGACTAAGAATTGGGGCTTATAGCATTTATGGTCAGTCTATCTCATGATATGTGACAGGAAAATGGGGTTTATGACATTTGCAGTCAGGCTAGCTCCTGAGCCGCTAGCAAGTTACAGCCTGATAAGGATATTTGCAGTTGTAGAAGCATGATGTGCGATTTACAGACTATAAGACAAACCCGATTGGACTCACTACTGTGTGCATGCAGTCTTTAATATTAAATATGTAATGTTTTTACTCATACAAAAATGCTGCTAGCAAACTGTTATAGCGATAATTCCAGTACTAGCATGACATGCGTTTTACTGACAAGACAAAACTGTGCATGCTCTATTTGAACTGTGTGGATAAATAGAGAATAGTAAGTTAGTGCCGTGAATGGGAAAAAATATCTGGCAAGGCTTAGGAAACGGGATGGGCGAGGCTCGCGGAAGATATTTTTTCCCATTCACGGCACTAACCTACTATTCTATTTATCCCGTCAACACCTACAAATGGCTTTAAAATGCCAAAAAATAACCCCAGCCACCGCACATATTCATACGCAGTGATTAGGTCGTATTGACAGCATATCAAACATGTTTCACGGCACCGTGTTTCACGGCACATACAAACTGTGTTGACGGGATAAAGCCTCTTTATTAACGCCAAGACAAAGTACATCGTACCTCCGAACTGTGTGTATGCTGCTTGAGGTCACATAGCGTGCTGACCAACTGTTCACATGGTATTGGCTCCTGGTACTGTAGAAGGTATCTGAAACAGAGTATTAGGTCATCTTCATCTGAAGAGGTGGGTGGCAGGGGTTAGTGATGAGTAATTTAACGATCGGGATTCATCCTTACCGGTATCCTGAATATTTGTCAGTCAGCGAGTCAGCTTCCAATTTTTCTAAGCCCTTGACATAGGCATAGCGGGAGTCGTAGATTTGGTACAGCATGGTAGAGGACCATCAGGGGAATACATGTATGCAATATCAAGACGTTCCATGAAGGGAAACAGAAGTTACAAGAAATTGACCCGCAACTCTAAATAATGTGACTGATGCACGCACGCACGGATGGACAATCCGACTACTGTAAACCCATCCCAAACTCCACAATTCGGTGTGCGGGGTATAAATATATAGTTTGGAGTTCACTTAACATAACAATATACTATCAATTATATGGTTGCCAACAAACCTTTGGGCAATAAGCCTCAATTCATTTGTGAGAACATTGGCGTCCGACGTTATTCCGGCAACACTGCACACCATGTCACTGGAATTGGGAAAAATAAAGAGTTAATGACATGACGATTCTACACTTCACAGTGAAATGATAAAATATGTAGTAACGGACAACTCTCTCAGCATGTTTTCCATTTCATGTTCGAAATGATTGGCCAGGAACCCAAATCCCATGAAAATTTCACGATTATTAACCCATTCAACCCAAAATAACTGGAATGGACACGTTAATTTTCCGACCAATCCATTTGTCACAAAAATTATTTTTGGACAAGTCCATTTATAAGAATGGGTGTGTCTTTTATCTAATAAGAAAATTATTTGCAAAAAAGTGCAGATAATGATGAGACGGTTCGTCACGAGCCATCTCATCTAGATCTGCATTGTTTGTAAACAACCCTAAGGGATGTAGTATTGAAAAGGTTAATGACATTTTCAGAAAAAGAGGCAAATTCCATGACTTTTCAGGCCTGGAATCCCCCTAACAAAATTGTTTGTTTAGATCAGTGTATTGGACCTGAACCGCCAATGCAAGTCAAACATTTTTAAATCGTCTGAAAATATTCTCCACTAGATCGTCGAGCTCTCAAAGTTTGGTTACACACTTTGTGTACAACTTTACAGCGCGACGTTCATTGGATGACACACGTCGTAGTGGATTTTGACACATCACGGGAAATGGCTATCCAATCAAAGGGCGCACCACACGTGTAATCTTCGCATGTTGGAAATTTTATTGGCCAAATATTGAAAAAGGGTTGATTCCTTTGTTTCTGTGTGGGTATTTTCACAGTATAAAAGGTGTTCGAAAGTTCGCAACAGTGAATGTGTAGATAATTGACGATTTCTGTCAAGTGTAATGATTGAGCATTAGTAGTTGCACAAAACTATGTAAATTACCCAATACCAACGAAATCCACCCAAATCTACTTATGAGACCAACTGTTCAAACTGTGGATATGTGAATCTTTGATTGTCTTTGGTTGGTTATTGTGTTGTCAGCCAATGGGTAATTTGTTTTTCAAAATAATGATAAAGTTGCAACTTTTAAATAAATTAGTGTAGTGTAATATTAATTTATTAAAGTGTGATTACATGTATACAATTTCGTGTCTCCGTCACCATCCAGCTATGCATGGCATGGTTAACACATGTTGTTTTCTGATCAGCCCTGCTCGGCTCGGTGCTATCTCGGAGCACTCGTAGGAGCCAGAGGAGCCCATATTGGTGGCTCCGGATAGGAGCCACAGCTCCTTGGGAGCGTCTGTAGGAGCCCCCTCCTTAGGAGCACCTGTCTCAGGTATAGAAGGCCTTGTGCACACTGCTCGAGGGTGACATACAACTACGTGCAGTGCGGGATATGCTTGTTGGTGGAGTAGCCAGGAGGACTTACTTGGGACACGTGTGTCGAATTGTTGGAATAAAACTTGTTTGCTTCTTATTACCGACTTGCTATTGAATCACACGGATCCCTTTAATTTGTGGCATTCACTGATCACGCTATCACGAGAACAGCGAATGCTACATTAGTATTTAACTCTTTGCATGCTGAGAAACTTGTGGGCTATAAATAGTTCAAAACTAGCGGACAAGAATTCATCATATTTTCTTGTATTTCTCCCCGTAAATATCATGAATATGTCTTGGAATTTCATTAGAATTGAGTCCTGAGGACTCAATTCTAATGAAATTTCAAGACATATTTACAGAGAGAAATACAACTTATACATGTACTCCTAATTCGTTTGGCGGATATCTTCGCCGCTAGCATGCAAAGAGTTAATAATAGAATATACTTACTTGTGTAATTTGTATATTTTCTCTGAGTAAGCGACCTCGTCGAGAAGTTTGTTGATGTTTCGCCGCATCGCCGCGAGTAGAAACGCCATCTTTGGCAAGAATCCCAAGGCACGTACCAGCATGGCCGATAGCCTCCATAGCATATTCAACCTGGTAAAGCCTCCCTACAAACAGGACGTGCACACGCAAATGAACTGCCCCACATTCCGCCATTAACCCTTTCAACACCACAGACCTCTATAGTGGTGTTTGCAAACAGTGTAGATTCATCACGAGCCGTCTCATCTGGATCTGCACTTTTTGCAAGTAATTTCCATATTATGAAAATTACTTGCAAAAAGTGCAGATCCTGATGAGTCCGCAGACTTGAAAAATGTTTTGAGGGATCACATTTTTCGAGGAGTTGCATTTTGAGCCATCGTATGTAAATTACATTACATATTTTGCTTTAACCCTTTCAACACCACAGACCTGTATTGGCAAAGAGTGTAGATCCAGATGAGCTGTCTCATCAGGATCTGCACTTCTTGCAAGTAATTTTCATATTTTTGAGAACAAAAACTCCCAATTTTCATAAATGGACTTGTCTGAAAATCATTTTGTGACAATTGGATTGGTCGGAAAATCAACATGTTACAACAATTACAGTTACTTAGGGTTGAAAGGGTTCAACGGATTCCACTTGCCGGACAACATGTGAGATTTTCTGATTTTTATCACATTTTCTGAATTTGAAATTTCTTCTGCAAATGATGTTGAACGGTGACAAAAACTTCCGAGCACACAGACAATTGAATTATCTAATGAACCGGGAGAGAACTGTCTCAAATTAATCATTTTAACAACATGATGCAACAAAAAGCAGATTTTTCTCTCATATTTCTGATATCAGAAATCATACTCAAAATCAAAACTAATTCAAATCAGACTTTCAGCCTTGTTTTGTATTATTGTGATCTATAACTTACCCTCCGGGGAGAAAATGGTTGTCCTCGAGTCGTATCTTCTAGACTGTAAATGAGAAGAACAATTGTATATTAGATTTATGGAGATGGCAACTGCGTCCTTTGCAGACGTGATGCATTCCTCCTTTGTAATAAATTTGGGGGGAGAATTGTGATTTGTGTAATTGCAGGTGCGCGGTCTGCGACTTAACCAACACACCTGTGACGGCACTGGTAGTTCAGTATGAGAAATTGCACAGTTCCTCGAGTGTCTGTCGCAATCACTCTGGACCTTCCACTAGTACAGAGAGAAAGTAAGTTGGCCAGTTAGCTTATTGTACATCACTGTGCATAGTATTCCCTGTGTTTACAGGTGTTCCAGTGCGACATTGAGCCAGTCAGCGGCTATATTCCTGAAGGTCTGTTTCCATATTGTAGACGTCCATTGACCAGTTCGGCACAAGAACCTATAACAACGTCTGTAGTACGGTTAGTGTACCGTACAACACCCATAGGTAGAGGGCAGAGCTCCAGATAAGCATTGTGTCTATAGCGTACTATACCACCTGATTTAAAAATCATTGCGTATTTTACCTTTACAAATGGGTTATTGATTTTCTTCATTACTAAATAGGGAACAAATGATAAAAAAGATAACAAATTTAAACATTCACTAATTCAACATTATGAATCTGCATTTCAATTTGATTTAGCGATTGGAATTTAGTTTTTTGAAGTGTTGAAAAATGGTTAAATTATAAAACTAGATGTCCGCGGCCCGCATGTCGAGCCCGCCGAGGCATTTGATAGTATTTTTAAAAACATTAACGCAGATTTCGGACGGACGTCATTGTGATCACTATTTCCCCTTGCACTCTTCAGACAAGAAACGAGGCAAAGCCATGAAGGCCAGGTTTTTTCCAAGCATAGACACTTGGATAACATAATTATACCCACTTTTTGTAGACTAGATGGCCGTGGCCTGCATGTCGCGCCTTGGGGCGAGGCATGGACACTAAAAAAATAGATACAGTAGATTGAAAAACTTTAACGAAAAAACTTTAACCGGACATGGACGTACGGACGGAAGGACGTATGCCAAAATGCCGACGATATCGTGCTTTCCGCAAGCGGGTGCGACAATGATGATAAACACCCATGTGAAGTATCAAGGTAATGGGTGAAGCAGTTGCAGTGATATAGTACAGGAAAAAACCTTAACAAAAAAATTCAAAGTAATTTGACCTTGACATTGGGCACAGGGGCCGCACGGTTGGGGGTTAGAATGAAAATATGGATGATGATAAACACCCATGTGAAGTTTCAGGTAATGGGTGAAGCAGTTGCAGAGATATAGTATAACGAAAAAGTTTTAACCAAAAAACTTTAACCAGATGTACGTTAAAAAGTTAACGTTGAAAATGGCTAAGTCAATTACGTAGAAATAATAGGTGAAGGTAAAAAAAATGGTCACATGTTGGATAGTTGTATGTGGTAGGCACCCCTTGGTTATGAAGCTGTGAAAGTTTGGTGGTCCTAGGTGGTACTGTACCAAAGAAATGGATTCTTAAACACGAAAACTTAACATTGTAAACGCGAAAACTTAACATTGAAAATGGCTAAGTCGACTACGCGGAAAAAATGGGTCAAGATAAAAAAAAAGTAACATGTTGGATAGTGATATGTGGTGGGCACCCCTTGATTATGAAGCTGTGAAAGTTTGGTGGTCCTAGGTGGTATTGTAACAAAGAAATGGACTCAAACACGAAAACTTAACATTGATTGTGGACGCCGCCCGCCCGCCCGGCTTTCGCCAATCCAATAACCTGGATTTTTTTTCAAAAAACCTGGCTAAAAATATAATTTTAGCCCCAATTCTCATGGATTTGTGCTTTCTAATTGATTCATGCCCCTAGAAAACAAGTGAATAAGAACATTCTAAGAATAGTGTTAATTGAAAATTAATTTAAAAATGTATTTTAAGTTGTTTCCCACGTTTTTCTAAGTTACAGTTACATACGATTGTAATTTACCACCTATTTTGTGATTTTTCTACATCTTAATCTGAAGAGGGTCTGTTCGCAAATTATGCATAAAATGTAATATATATGTTGATTTCTAAGTGTATCTGGCATTCTAGGCAGCAACACTTATTTATTGTACGAGTGATCAAGGAATGTCACTCAAATGTGCAAAATGTTGTAGGGCATGAACCTGATGAGAGGTTTCAAGATAAATTACTGTCTGTTTCACGAAAGCTGCCCAAATTTTACGGCTATATAAACAATTAAAAAACAATATTTTTTTCGATAATATTAAATTAAAGGAAAATTTAATAATGAGCCTTTTTTTTATTTTGTGAAATTTGGTCAAATATAGATTTTATTGCGAAAAAACAATTTCCCCATGTTAAATCCCCATAGACATCTTCACAGAGTGAAGATGTCTCTGGGGATTTAACATGGGGAATTTTTTTTAGAATTTCAGAAATACTGGACCAATTTTTTATTTTTTTAAAGTTTTCTTAGTTAGATCATTTCCAAGCTATCTAGCTAGGTTTCGGAGTCAATTTCCAAACAATCAATTTTTCGTAATAAAATCAATATTTGACCAAATTTCACGAAATAAAAAGAAGGCTCATTCTTAAATTTTCCTTTAATGTTTATTAAAAAAATAATTGTTTTTCAATTGTTTAAATGGCCGTAAAATTTGGGAAGGTTTCGTGAAACAGACAGTAGGTGACTTGGGTGAGTTATTTGTGGTGAGTTATTTCTCGGGACTCTAATAATTGCTTAGGGGCACGGATCCATGAGAAGTGACTAGAATTTGTGTGAAAAATTTACAAAGTATGACTTCTAGAATGCGACGACGTGTAGGTTCCCGAAACGACAGAATTATCTCAAGTTCCTACTGTTTGTGTTCTTTATCATGATTGGCTAACATGTGGAATATGTCATAAAAGTACAAAACCAGCTATTCTTGAAGCTAAATAGTTACCCCACCCACTTATTTTGTTAAGTGATAAAAATGCCGAAATGAATTATAGTTTGCCGTCATGTAATACAAAAATTAAAACATTTCACAACTAGGTTTGATAACATAAATGCATGTCATGACATACAAGATAAATTAAAATTGAAGGTGATATCGTGGACAAAATGCTTATTTTTTGTTTATTTTTGATGCATCATTACCATGTTTTAGCCGGACTTGATTTGATGTCGTTTACTGGTAATTCGGCCCTTGGACAAATCGGCTTACTAGCATCTCGGCACTAAACCAATTCGGCTTTCTCCGTAGATATAGCTGGTTTTTATGTCACAGGGTGAGCAAAAATGTTCTCCGGCCCGGGGCTCGAACCCGGGAACTCTGGTTTACCGTACCATCGCTCTAACCAACTGAGCCAGCCGGGCACGAATACACACTTCCTACTCACAGTGAGTTACGTACCGTGACATACTCCCCCGCCAAATTGGAATTCGTCCCTGAATTCTATATTTAATTCGTCTCTGAAATACATATTTTTGGTAGATTTTGAGCAGTATTTATCAGTCACGGTCCCTCGTTGGGCGCCAGATGTCACAGGGTGAGACAAATGTGCACCGGCCCGGGGCTCGAACCCGGGACCTCTGGTTTACCGTACCATCGCTCTAACCGACTGAGCTAGCCGGGCACGATTACACGTACACTTCCTTCACACAGTGAGTTACGTACCGTGACATTTAAATACATCTATCAATCCATCTGTCACCCCATTGGAATTAGACAGAAATAGCAAATCGATCCACAGAGGCAATAACAATATAGACAATAAAAATAGTCATGTTGTGTGTCACTTGCTCTTCTCGGATCTATAGAGAAAAAAAAACGCTCCCGCCTTCAGAACACATACATTTAATTAATAGACGCGGACAGTAAAACATATTTTTATATATTTGTTCAGCCACCGCTCTTCCCCTCATCAGCTTCATCATGTGCAGGAAAAGTATTGATATGTGCATGCGGTCTATACGGTGCATTATGCATTATACGGTGCCAATCCTCTACTGTCTGTTTGACGAAATTAAAGCTGCCCACATTTTACGGCTATATAAACAATGCAAAAATAATATTTCTGAAATTAGAAAAAAAAATCCCCATATTTAATCTCCATAGACATTATCGGAATTTAACATGAGAAATTGTTCTTTCGTAATCATGGTAATATACAATCAATATTGGACCAAATTTCACAAAATAACAAGAAGGCTCACTATTAATTTTTGATAAAAGTTAACGTTATGGAAAAAAATAATATTTTTGCATTGTTTAAATAGCCGTAACATTTGTGCAACTTTCGTGAAACCAGGCACCATATATACAATTCATCATTAGTCCCAGATGACACAGACAGTAGTGTAACCCTGTGGGGCTTAACATGCATGGAAATGGGAAACATAAGTACTGCAGCTAATATGAGGCTTTGCGACCTGTACACGTGTAGCTCCACGTCAGCATGTGCACCCGCACAGCTTGCTCAGGATCAGCACTGTTCACCGTTCCATCAATGCAACAAGCAATATAGAATTATCAGGCTACATGCGTGTGTTATTTGACCATGAACTACATTCCCAGCAAACACACAACGTAACCCCAACGTTACGCGAATGTCGTAATCAGGTTGCGTGTTCAACAACGTTTTTAGGTAGTTGAGGTAACGTTTTAATATTACGTTACCGTAAAAACGTTGCTACAACCAGCTTTATGAAAGTGCCAATTACGTCCAATTTACGTTGTTAGTTTAACATTTGGTGACAACATCTTATCAACGTTGTCGCAAAAACGTTTCCACAATAACGTTGCTGCAACCAATTATTTGAAAGCTCTAATTACGTAACATTTACGTTGTCATATGACGTTGCATGCAACTACGTAATTACAACGTTATCTCCGAAACGTTGCCGCAATAACGTTGCTGCAACCATTTCTATGAAAACTCTCATTACATACTATTCACGTTGTCATATTACGTTGGATGAAAACATCAAATCAACGTTGTCGCAAAAAACGTTTCCACAATAACGTTGCTACACAATTTCTTTGGAAGCACTTATTACGTAATATTTATGTTGTCATATGACGTTTCAATGTGACTACGTAATTACAATGTTTATTACCGAAACGTTTCCACAATAACGTAGCTGCAACCAATTCTAGGAAAGCTCTCATTACGTACTATTCACGTTGTCACATTACGTTGGGTGAAAACATCATCTCAACATTGTCGCAAACACGTCTCCACAATAACGTTGCTGCAACCAATTCTTTGAAAGTTCTTAATACGTAATATGTATGTTGTCATATGACGTTGCATGTGACTACGTAATTACAACGTTATTAACGAAACGTTGACGAAATAATGTTGCTGCAACCAATTATCAGAAAACTCTCATTACGTACTATTCACGTTGTCATATCACGTTGGGTTAAAACATCTGATCAAAGTTGTCGCAGAAACGTTTCCACAATAACTTTGCTGCAACCAATTATTTAGAAGCTCTTGTTACGTAACATTTATGTTGTCATATGACGTTGCAAGTGACTACATAATTACAACGTTATCACCGAAACGTTGCCGCAATAATGTTGCTGCAACCAATTCTAGGAAAACTCTCGTCACGTACTATTCACGTTGTCATATTACGTTGGGTGAAAACATCATCTCAACGTCGTCGCATAGACGTTTCCACAAGAACGTTGCTGCAACCAATTCTAGGAAAACTCTCTTCACGTACTATTCACGTTACCAAATACAAAGGTGTGAAAACATCATATCCACGTTGTCAAAATAATGTTGCTGCAATAACGAAGTGTGATGTGCGCATGAATAGTTATACAATGACTTGCTTTCCCGCGTTTTGACGTAACGTTGTGTGACGTCAAATGTGACGTCATGCAAACTTTTTGAAATCCAAATTACGCAGCTGTTTCTATGAACCAGATATATTTGAGTACATGTTTGGAATGTGTTCAATCACATTAACATTCTAGATAGTCAAGACCCTTTCCAAATATTCAAATAACTTTACTTTGACTGTAATAACAAATTAAACATTTTGCATGGTAGCTCGTGGTTTCCAAGAAAACAGGCGCGCAATTACGGGTGTTCTCTTCACGATGTATTATTTGTCAGGAGTTGCTTACGGTTTTCTCTTACAGCGAAACCCGTGCAAATAATGTGCAAGAGTGTAATAAAACATCATCTCCACGTTGTCAAAAACGTTAAGTTGGGTGAAAACATCATCTCAACTTTGG
>CM055276.1:4630376-4667127 GCA_029237695.1 Conchocele bisecta | reverse complement strand
TTTAGAGAGGTTCCACTGCAAATCATGTATATAACATACGAACATTGTGAATTTGTACATTGGAACATCTCTGAACCGGACACCTTGGGAGGTTCCCAGGGCGTTCGGTTTATGGAGGTTCCACTGCAAATCATGTATATAACATTGTAACATCTCTCAACCGGACACCCTGGGAGGTTCCCCGGCTGTTCGGTTTAGAGAGCTCCACTGCAAATCTGGTATATGAGTAACTGAGTTTTTGTGCGTCCAGTTTAGAGAGCTGTTACTATACATTGTATCAATATACAGCGAGATGGATGAGGAAGAATTTAAGCGCCGTGGGCGGGAAATGATCGATTACGTGGCAGACTATTTAGAGAACATCCGGTGCCGGCGGGTTCTACCGGAAGTGAAGCCGGGCTATTTGCGAGACCTAATTCCCGACCACGCGCCGGAAACCGCCGATAGCTGGGATGACGTGTTCAAAGACATCGAACGCGTCATTATGCCTGGCGTGAGTTCTAGATCCTTTCTATTTCCGGAATTATGTAAGAAACAACAATACCAAACAAAGAAACAAACAAGCATGCACACACGCAATCGCCTGCGCTAACCTTTATCAACGTTTCTAAACATTTATGTCAACATAAAATCAAGCATTTTGATTGTCGATGATTGTACAGCTCAGGCTTTGCCAATCAAATTGCTTGATTTCAAGTACAATATTTATGTATTTTGAAATAATCAAATTCACAAATACTGGTAAGATTAGCGCCAGTGTGCATGTGTACATGTATGTATTTAATATTAAAGGTACATTGTACATGCCCACTCAGTAGGCACAAACTGTTCTTTATAGGAATTAAATAAGTATGATTGTGTCACTATTCCACCAGTTATAAAAATTACGAGTGCCAGCTATACAGATATTATCATATAGTAATAGGTATTTTACTGATAGTGACGCGCGGTGACATCAGGCTATGTTCATATGCAAATGAGGCATGATATTTTTTTAAGTATTTATACTAATTAAATGCGTCACATGAAAAAAAAGATATTTTCGACAGATTATAAATTATGATCATTGGACATCAAAACATAAACTCAGAGAATAAATAGTAATGTCCGTTAACATTGCAAGGAAACACCGGTTGTCGCCCCTGATAGCAGTGTGAATATTTACGTCTGTTATAAAATGTATACTATTGCCAATCAATACGTGGGGTAATGGTGAATTAATGTTTATTTAGCCAGAAAATGTCTCAGATGATATCTCTGATATAAATAACATTTTGTGCCTACTGAGTTAACATGTACCTTTAATGTCTGTTTCACGAAATCTGTCAAAAAAATAATGACCTTTCGTATATTCATGGGAATTTAACATGGTAATAGTAATTCTACTGCACTCTATGGCCGGAATAGCTCAGTAGGTAGAGCGTCGGACAAGACAACTTCGTGCTAGCCTAGTCCTATCGGATGGGGACTTAAATAGTCGGTCCCGACATGCATGGTCATCGAGCCAGTGCCGTCGTTAAATCAAAGCATTTACATTGTATGTACTCTATAAATATCACGAAATCCGATTGGCATCATGATGGTCATATCATTATTGATGAACGGTCGCAAATTATTTCAATATGTATTCCTACGCCAGTAGTAAAGGAGTGCATTAGAAATAGGTTAAGCGCATTGTCATTTTGAAATTTGCGGCGTATATCAGAAAATGAAAGGTCGGAAAACATGTTTAATGGCTCCGCTAGCGCGTCGCCATTAAACAAATTTTCCGACCTACTATTTTCTGATATACGCCGCAAATCTGAAAATGACAATACAGTTAACCCGATGTTACAATACAGTTAACCCTACATTACAACCCTATATTACAATACAGTTAACCCTACATTACAACCCTATATTACAATACAGATAACCCTATACTGTATCATATGTTAATGAGACACATACTAATTGAACTAAATTACTGCTACTCCATTGAAGCAAGTTGACAGTTAGCTATATGTATATGTACATGACGGTGAATAGTATGTCCGTTGTTTATGTTTAAAACTCATTATTCGAGACACAAAGTTATTATGCATATGTACGAGTACCCAAGTATTCTGAAGTGATCACAAGTAAAGATCCTTAACATTGAAATAATAAACAAGCACTGTCATGAATAAATGTAACTACTTACCGTTGTGACCAGCACGGAGTGTGTGCACTCTTCCATTTGGCCGATATGCCGTTTTCATTATTTCAGCGGCCATCTTGGGTTATTTTACAATATTTTCCGCAATAGTAATAATAATTCCGGATGCACTCTGAAAATTTTGTCAACTTTTGACTTTATTTATGAAAAATAGTGTAAATTTTGTAAACGTATTTAATGAAATTACGCAGATGTTCGAAGGTACAAAATCGCATGGCGTGTCTCAGATTAATACAGGAATCGTTTTGAGACCGGGACTACCGGCTGAGAAAAAGTACCGTACTACATGTGTGGCCAGTTGATCATTTTCTGTGTGATGTTTGATTGGTCAAGGCTGAGTAGAGCACAGCTCAGCATCAAACTGTGTGATGTCTAGCATGAGAATGGAGTACGCCTTCAAGAAGTGTTATGTGTACTTCCATTGTACTTTTGTTGCATTCCGCGCCGGCGTAATCTGTTTCACACCGAAATAGGCGCCGGATTCCTGACGAATTCTCATTCCGCTATGTGCAGAAGATACTGCATAAACACACTTTCGTCTGGAAACCGGCGCAACAAATTTGCACCGGTTACTAGACGGAAATGCGTTTATGCAACAGCTCTAAGTAGAACTGAGAGGCATCTCATCAGGAAACTGGTGCATTCTACGACGTGAAACCTTTTACGGCGGCGCGGAGTACATCACCATTGTACGCACAGGTTCTTATTTACAGTAGCCATTTTATACCCGTTGTTAGGTAACGCATTGGCACAGTCCGCAGTTCCACGCCTACTACCCGACCGGAAACTCCTACCCCGCCATTGTGGCCGATATTCTCTCCGACGCCATTGGCTGTATCGGCTTCGCCTGAGTAACGGCAGACATACTGTTGTTTCGCTGTTGTCATAGCAACGACGTTGTGTTGTCACTTTGAAGTTTGTAGTCACGTAGTAACTATGGTTATCTGTCATTTTACAGAGTATGCAGTCGCAATGATATACCTACAATTCGTTGTTGTACATATTCGTTTTTGTTTCTCTTTAAATATGTTGTGTTGTAAATATCAATTGTTTTCAGTTGTTGTTGCTTTTGTTGTCATGTAGTAATGACCTTTTTCTGTTAATTTACAGAGTATGCAGTCGCGATGATAGGACTACTCATCGTTGTCGTAAACTGTCTTGTTCCTTTCTTTATGTTTTGTTGTAAACACCCTTGTTTCTGTTTCAGTCAGGTGTTTCCTAGTTGCGATCAGTAACTCTTGCAATTTACTCCCGTACACAGGTGGAAGACTCGGACATGTGACACAAATAAATGAGATTACACAAAATCCATTACCCCACCCACTTGGTCTCATACAGTACTATCTTCTATAATAGAAGATAGTACTGTATGAGACCGAGTGGGTGGGGTAATGGATATTTTGTAATAGGCATTTTTTGTATCACAGGTCCGACTATTTTGGTGGATTTTGGATATATTTGGTTGGATTTCGTTGGTTTTGGGGTAATTTGCATAGTTTTGTGCAACTACTAATGCTAACTTATTACACACGGCAGAACTCGTCTATTATCTACACGTTGACGTCACATCGACAAACTCTGGTCATCGTCATGATCATTGTGATTATGTTTGCTTTCGTTGTATACTGATTGTGTTGTTGTTGTTGTTGTATGATGATGTTGTTGTAGTAAGATGATGTTGCATTATGTTTTTGCTTGATCTGTTGTGACTGTTGTGTACAGGTGACACACTGGCAGAGTCCAAACTTCCATGCCTACTTTCCTTCGAACGGCTCCATCCATCCCCTCCCGGGTAGCCGACATTCTGTCCGGGGGGATATCCTGTATCGGATTCAGCTGGGTAACTGCACATTTGTCGTCATTGTGTAGTCACTGTTTTTATATGTTATCTCCCTTGAGATAGCATATTGTGTCACGTAAATTTCTATGTGGGCAGCCATTGATTGTGCTGCGCATAAACGGCGAGTACGACCAATAAAATAGTGCCGTGTGCCAACTTATCCTATGGCGTTTTGGTATGTCTTGCTTTGTATCTAAAACTTTACATGCACTATTCACTATAGTATTCACAGTTTTGTGCTCAGTTTATCAGCTAAATTCTGGAAAATACAAATCAAGACATTGTGTGCTGAATACAGCAGCTATTATGTTTTGTTCTCACAGTTAGGTAGCAGTGGACAGTTAGCCGCCCGTTTCGTTCACTTTTTTTTCTGCTCTTTTCAAACAGTAATTTATTCTAGAGAAAACGTATGTATGGGAATGCATTTGCACCATCACAGTACATTTGCCTCTGGATGATGATTGAGAAAATATGCAACTTTAAGTCCCTAGTTCCACAAGTGATAAGAGTTTGTGGAGATAACATATTTCAGTACTTTCAGTACTTTAATTATATACATTGACTACACAATGACGACAAATGTTTTTGTTTTCTACATGTCTAAAACCGATTATTACACCATCCTATCACCATTCCTGTGGGTAATTGTATTTATTGCATAATCATAATTAATACAGTGTACTATGGTGTATTAGAAGTTGGTGGGCAAGAACCCATTAAATGAATTCTGTTCAACCCGAGAGAGCAAAAACAATGACTACTTTAAATCAATGCATTATATCATCCTGAACACGAATCCGGTGTCGGTCAATCAAATCAGGTGGGACAAGGTCATTTTTGGGGTCATTGAGTGCACATGGGTCAAATAAGTGCAAAACTCACTCTATTTTGATAATACAATATGTACTTGTATAACAGTACAAACAAAATCCGATAAAGTATGTTTTATTGGTAATTATTGTTTTATGGGGCATATACACAGCGATTCGGTTTGCTGGGACGTCTCTATCGTTGAGAGTATCAACATATTCAAGATGGCCGCCAAGCATCAATATTTAGCCTGAAATGTGTACACATTTGATGAATGAAAACAAATAGGCACTTGGACCTTGATCGGACGGACGCAGAAAAACCTTTGGATACCATGTATTAATTTTAAACATACATGCATCCATATGAATCCAAGATGGACGCCAATATTCATCAATCTAATTTATAAAATGACTACGTATTGACAATAATTCTTATTTTAGTGCACCAAACAGTGGACATCAAGGCAGGACGAGGGAGGTGGGGAAGGGGATCGTCCGACCGCACCGACCCCCTGGTTACGGACCTGTTGCAATAATAAAATGTAAATTTGATGCTCATGGTCAGGTTAATAAAATAACATGATATATTTCCAAACGTTTTAATGCTTAAAGGCCGTGGCTGAAAATACTCAATACATATCTTGGGGCATCATTATTCTTGAATTAAACAGCACTGCTGAAACATTTAGGGAACATTATCAGTATGCATGGGTTTAAATGCAGGACGGGGTGATTACTATCTGACACTCCTTAGGTAAACCGTTATATGGTAGTTAATTCGTGTGAATGGACCCCAACAGACTGGACATGCAACCTGTAATGGCTATCTGAATAGCCATCTGGATAGTGGCTGTACCAAGCAAGTCATTCTTCTGATAGCCAGCACATGAACGTTTACTATTGCACCAAGAATATTATACCATCAAATATTTAACAATGGAAGTTGGCTTGAATATATTCCATACCAATCAAATTTAAACTAGATTGGTCAGTAAGCGAGGCTTACGGAATACCCCCGCGTGGGCCCAGGTACCCCTAAAATATGTAAAAATGTCCAAATGTGTGGGCTTGTGACTTTGACTCTGGGCTTTGCGAGAGCGGCATGAACGTGAATTTGTCACAGGGTGGTAGAGATCCATCCGAGCAAGGACATAGAAGTTATAACCGATTGCTCTGATGTTAAGTTTTGTAAAGAGACTAAGTATGTGACCATGACCTCGAGATCAGCGGGAATTTGTCACAGCATGATAGTAGAGCCTTTAAGTTAGAGCAATGCATGCATGAAATATTAAGAATTGTCGATGAAAGAAATAGAAGTTATAACATATTTCTCTGATGTTAAGTTTTGTAGAGACTAAGTATGTGACATTGACCTTGGGATCAGCGGGGATTGAACGGTCGTAGATTTGTCACAGCATGATAGTACAACCTTAGAGGAATGGACGAGTGAAATATTAAGATTTGTCAATGAAGGAAATGGAAGTTATAACTTATTTCTCTGATGTTAAGTTTTGTAAAGCGACCAAGTATTTGACCTTGACATTGGGATCAGCGGGGGTTAGACGGTCGTGGATTTGGCACAGCATGGTAGTAGAGCCTTACAGGAATGCATGTGTGAAATATTAAGCATTTTAGATGAAGGAAATAGAAGTTATAACAATATTTCTCTTGTGTTAAGTTTTGTAAAGAGACTAAGTATTTGACCTTGACATTGGGATCAGCGGGAGTTGGACGGTCGTTGATTTGGCACAGCATGGTAGTAGAGCATTACAGGAATGCATGTGTGAAATATTAAGCATTTTAGATGAAGGAAGTAGATAACAATATTTCTCTGATGTTAAGTTTTGTAAACATACTAAGTGTTTGACCTTGACCTTGGGGTCAGCGGGGGTCGTACGGTCATGGATTTGGCAAGGCATGGTAGTAGAGCCTTACAGGAATGCATGTGTGAAATATTAAGCATTTTAGGAAATAGAAGTTATAACTATATTTCTCTGATGTTTAGTTGACGGACGCACATACGGACGGATGCACGCACGGACAACCAGACTCCATTATACCACCCCCCCCCCCCCCCGCCCCCCCCCCCCCCCCACAACTCGTTGCGGAGGGTATAATTATGATAGTGCCAAAATATACGCCGCTCCTGGCATATCGCATCATGGTGACACTGGGCCAAACATGTTTTAATATTTAGTGTGTTGGTATTGTGTTACATGCATATTTACTGCGACACAATAATCATGATAATTGTAATACATAATTGTAGCCACCAAGGACGTAGCCTACTGATTTCTATCTGTATCTGCTACCACTTACGTGTACGGTTTAACGTAATATTTAGCGACTTTCAAAAATATCACATTGAATCAGCCGTATGATTGCCGTTTGATAACAATGTAAATATTCTTTAAAATGACCACTTGTAAATATGGTTATATGAAATTATGAATGTATAGTAATTTTACTAGTATATTTCCAATCATTGCAGACACTGATCAGACTGCACAGATGCACAGGTCTCCAACTTTTACACATTTAAGAAGTCCGACTTTGCCAGATTGTTGTTAATTTTCTTACATTATACTACATTGTACTAAATAATGCACGTCTGCGTGCTTTGTTTGTTATCAAAGGGCCGTTCTAGTCGGAGGCGTGTAAATAATATAACGCAAACGCAAATTCACACATTAAACGCGTCTAAATTCAAATGAACCGCTTCGAACAATAGTCGCAGGGTGTGTCATTTCAACAAAATCAATGTTGTGATCGGGACAAATTTAGTGTGTAAATCACTGACTGTGTTATAATGTGCAGTTATGCAAAATACATGTACGTACGTCACAGTGCTTTTCAGGGGCGGATCCAGGATTTCAGGTTTAGGGTGGGGGAGGGTGGGGGGGGGGGGGGGGGGGGAGGGGAGGGGGGGGGGGGGGGGGGGCGGCTGGACTTCTTAATTGAAATAGTTTACTATACTTTCGAACTAGCACCGTTTGTTCGTCGACCAAGCGGAGCTGGGGAGACTGCTAGGTGGGTCCGGCAGTATGCCCTCCGGAATATGTTTGATGTTTACACCCCATTTTGTTGCGTTATGGCGCATTTTAGAGCAAAACTATCTTTACTCGCCAAATTTTAGGGGTGGGGGGCGCCGGGTTTTCCCCTACGTGAATCCGCCCTTGTTTTTAGCATGGCTGTTTCTTCGTTTACAAAGGCGCTGAATGTACTTTTTCTGAAACACAACAAAACTAAATTGCACATTTAATTTTCAAATTAATTATTCCCGACGAGAGAATATACTGCCGGTATTTTTATCGGGACATGTAACAATTATACAACCATGTATGTTACATCTCTACATTTTCCCGGCAGTGGCGGTGGTGGCCAGTCGAGGGAGTGGGGGTCAACGCGAGGCATTTTCCCATATACCTGCTACCTGCTAGTACGGGGTACATGTACATTAGCCCGTCCGTCAGCCATACATGAAAATGGTCGTCCTGCTTTCTGAGATGTAAATTTAATTCCGAGAGTCGGGGAATGGACAGTCGATTTTTAGTTTGTTTAAAAATGCCCGTGGATGTCCGACTACCCTCTAGACCCCATCGGGCGCTGAAGTCATTGATATGTGCAGCCATAGGCCTATCCAAATTCTGGTCATTCATTTCTACAGAAATAAAATGCATTTGTTTCAATGACCGATACGATGTGCATATAATTTACAATTTCCAACACCTGTAGCCTATTTCACGAACCTCCGTTAGTCGACTAAACTCGGTTAGTCTGCTAAACGTCAGGCCGTTAGTCGACTAACGGGAAAAAACGCATTTCACGAACACTTTAGTCGACTAAGCAAAGTCGTTAGTCGGCTAAACTTTCGGTTAGTCTACTAAGCAAAATAGCAGACGATGGAATTCCAAGATGGCGGCGCCCACAGTTGTTTTGAACGTGTCTTACAAAATCGTTCGTGAAATGCAAACATGTCAAAAAGTTTACCAGACTATGGTTAGTCGACTAAACTTAGTTTAGTCTGCTAACAGTTTAGTCGACTAACGGAGGTTCGTGAAATAGGCTACATGAATGCCGTTTAGTTTTTTGGTCTTTGGTGACGTATTGTCTAAATCAATAAATGACGTCACAATTAGCTGTAAATGACGTCAATTCTTAAATAATTACAATGTATCTTTCTGACGACACACGTATATGAATCTATTATGGCGATGGTGGCAAATTACGAAGCCACAGGTCGGCTAATTATAGATTTAAAATCGATAGTTGTGCGCTTGTTTTGTTCACTACATGTACATATCACAGTTTTATTCTAATGAATGTTTGATAGTATACATACTAACACTTGTAGATACATTTAGTGTAACTTATCAAAAAATACAGTTTACAGCAAGCACAGTCAATGAGTCTATGAACACTCATATCTACTGTAGGTGTACAAACGTCGCCGTTTCGATGACGTTACGGTTTTTTTTCGTGCTTGATTCACATGGTGCTACACAAAGTGAGATAAAACAGAAACTATTAAACATAATTGCATTTTCTTTTCAAAAATATTGTTTTTGAAATGGTTGTTTTTGTGGGGTGTGAACAAATGCAAATCAAAATTTTTGTCATTAAGGCGGTTTTCACAGAGCGCGGCCTATGTTATTTGACCTTGACATTGGGCATGCGGGAGAGCATGGAGTGTGGTGGGGATGGGAATGTGGATGATAATAACATGAACATGAAGTTTCAAGCCAAGTGGTCGTAGATCAAACAACTTATAGGAGAATGGAGAAACGCGCACTCATCAACTGGACGTAATTTTTAAGTTATTTGATCTTGACCTTGGGCATGGGAGAGCATGGGTGGGGTAAGGAATGAAAATATGGATGATAATGAACATGTACATGAAGTTTCAATCCCAATAGGTCATACAGTACAGAAGATATAGGCGAATCGAAAACGTGACGGACAGACATACGGACGTACACACTGCGGTATACTTGTAAACCCACTTACTTGTGCACCTGTAAATAGTCTGCATGTGCACAAGAAAAAATGTTGCACAATTACCTCTTGTACGCACGAATTGATCCACAAGTATACCTGGTGGAAGATTGACGGACGGACATCTTTTGCATCTCATACTACGCGATATGATAAGAACTGGTTAGATGCATGCCACAACATGCCACTGATAGTGTCATATCAAGAATTACATACGGTGGGCACATGAGAGTGAGGAGCTATTGTGATGTGTAACCCGGCTACATGTGCCATGATACTGCTGTCATCTCTGGTGTGTGGCAGCAACCTGGATAATTACCCAATTATGTGTTCTAATGTTATCTGTGGAGCATGGATGTTTGTATAACTGACCTGGGCTGAATTTAATGAGATTATTGAATGTGATTTACGTCTTCCCAAGTGTGAACGACCACGGCCTTTAATGGCTTTAAACGGACTAACAACAGCTCATTTCATCTGCATGGATGGGGGCGGGTAACTGAATATTTGCATACAATTTCTATCCAGCCCTGAAATTAGACAAACCGGATCTACTGTCAGGTATTCAACACACTATATTAACTTAACCCCCCCCCCCCCACACCCACTCCACATACACGTAGTAGGATTAGCACTGATCGTATAACTCTTATAACGGGATTATGATGTTAGGGTGCAGCATATGCTATGTCTACCCTACTTAATATAAACGTATCATAATTGTATCGATGTTGGCGGTCATTTTTTATTTACCTTTGTGTGTGGCGAAAGATCATTCGGTACAGTTTGGAACACAAGTTTCATATTTTTAAAATACATGTATTACAAATATGATCTCCAATTTTGTAAAGAACACATGCAGTAGTACCGAAACAAAATGCAAACAACTGAATTATGAAAGTTCATGAACGTGTAGCTATCTAATGTTGTTATTCCACACACATTTAATACACGTCTGGCTGAATATTTGGCGGCCATCTTGTATCTATATGAATTTGTCAGTGGTGAATTGTTTTTAAAAGTTACCTCAACGTACTTCTATGTATGTAAACGCATAATGTAAGTGCCGAACGCCATATAATAATCAAGTCGGAATATATTTAAGATAAAATGTTGATACCTGGCGGCCATCTTTAAAATTGCAAAATATACAACGATTTGAACCACCATAAAACCGAATCGTTTCATATATGTCCTAAGGAAGAATAATCAACAATTGAAACAACTTTATCTGATATTTCAAGCATGATATGCACGTACATGTCCATCTAGTGATATACAATATGTTTTTGAACTCGTTTGACCTCTTTGCACTTAATGACCCCAAAAGTGACCTTGTCCCACCTAGTTTGATTGACCGACACCGGATTATGTTCAGGAAGGTATGATGCATCAATCTAGCATAGTCGTTGCTTTTGCTCTTTTGGCTTGAACATAAGTCGTTTTTAAGCCACTTCTGTTCAAAGTTCAAAGCCCGATGCACTAGTGTAATAAATAAATATGTAAATGTAAAAACATGTTTGGCGGTTAGTACAGCTTTATTGTATGATACTATACTTATGCAATTAATATAATCTAACATATATGTTAAACCATATATGATTTAAAAACAAATCGCATGTCAGTATCAGTTATAGTATTAACTGATAATTATTAAAACTTCAATAATAATGTGATTTTTTTCTCGTTTGATAAATACAATATTAAAGCGGCTGTTTCTCAGATGGTACCTACATATAAGCATTTCACAAAACAATTGAGATACATCAATGGATATTGTAAGAATAAGAGTCGTGACATGTTCTTGGTCATAAAAAATGCGTTTGTCGGATACTTACATTTGAATGTCAGCATTCGAAGTCGTAAACATTAATTCTAAGAAATTCTGTTTCCTAATTGACTAAATCCCCACAAATCGTCAACGTGTTCCTTTAATACAATCAGTGTAGACGAAGATCAGCTTGTGCATCCGCACAGTCTGATCAGGATCTGCACTGTTCGCCATTCCATCAATGAAACACCCATCATACATCTAACAAGCAATATAGATCATGCTACAGGGTGTTGTTTGATCACATGCTACACTGGCCACAAATCCCATAAGCCCCGTTTCTCCAGTCACAGCCACGTGTATCTTGCAGGCGTCGAGCCCAGCATGTACAGAGCTGGAGGTAGTCATGATGGACTGGCTCGGCAAAATGCTCGACCTTCCCGCCCATTTCCTCGCCTCCAGCGGCGGCACGGGCGGAGGCGTCATACAGGTAATATTATGGTATATGAGACCAGCTATGTGATTTTGTACCTACGAACATGTGCGACATCTCATGAAAATTAATTACAACATGTACGATGTTTTCCGTAAATGATGTCCGAAGTTGACGAGCATGTAATTCCGCAATTGCTAAGAAATCACGTCATCTGTCGACGTCATTTATGGAAAATATCAAAGTTTCTGTAAATATATTTGATGAAAAATCGCACATATTCTTAGGTACAAATTGCAAATTACAAGTTGCCATCTCCGCCATTTTAATTTGTACATCCCATCGGATAGTTTCATCACTTGGAGCGTTTGACACATACAGCCAATACGAGGGCAGCAAATCTAATCACATCTGGTGCAATACGTCTCAGATATATAGGACGACAACGTCCTATACATATTGTTTCAGCAGACTACACAAAGCGCTAGATATCTGAGATTTTCTACCATCACTCACAAAATATGCAATAGACAGTTGTTCAATGTGTAAAATGCCAAACTGATGCACTGTCTATTTTTAGAAGTACATCTGACACAGGTAAAAGCCGTATTTACTCGCATAGCAGGCAAGTAGACAGTAGTGACAATACACTCAGATAACTACGTACAAGTCACTGGAATCGATGCAGTATGTATGGTAATACGGGTATATATCTACAGCACTGTGTATTGTTTTTACTGATACACAGTCTTGATTGAGTTCTCAAACATTTTAACAAAGGGTCAACAAACCCTTCAGATATCATACTTTGTATATAAATGTTGATGAAAACAAGGGATAGCACGCACGCTGTAGCCTGATGTATCCCCATCATGTTGCACCAAATGTTAGTCATGTGTTTGTCATATTATTAGTGGTATGTGTCAAACGCAATAAGACGTAAAACTGGCCGATGGCTTGTACACACTAAGATGGCCGATATGGCAACTAGATATAGTAAGAAGAAAATGTCCACATGTATAGTATGCATATATCCCTTCACATTTACAAAGCATTTATGCATGAATCATTGGATGCTCAGGGGCCCACGGGTCCTTAAGACAAAAATATGTACGAAGATTTGTGTTAATGTACATTGTTGTTTCTTAAAGTTTCATCAATGTACTTACCTAATAACAATACTTTACAAGTGTATTAAAATAGTACATCGTCATATTATGCAATAAGTATAAGAAGCTAATATAGATCAAATACATGTAGCTACATACATACATGTATAAGTATACCCGCCTGACATGGCGTTGTTTACATGCTTTGTTTATATAAACATTGGTGTATAAATAAACATGGAATTCCTGTAGGAATTTTCCTGTTTATCATGGCGCGTCGCTATAGTCATAATCGATATATTGCGATTGACAAAACAGTTTCTAATACTGGAGCAGTGGGTAAACTGGCGGCCAACGGTGACATATGATTTTAATTTTGCACTGCATGCGTTCGATCCTCACTTTGGCCATTATATATATATATTTTTTTTTAAATATTGTTTTTGTGTTTTCATTTTCTTTTTAATGCACCTTTATTACATGTAACAACAATTGACATGGTAATTATGAACCACATGCATCCACGTTTATTTACTTATGTGTTTATTATCTGAAGTGAGAGGTTTATTTTTCGACATGGTGTAGCATTTGCATTTGTAGCGAGTCGAGGTGGACTTTCACAATAACACACGAATGTGGAGAATGCATTTCACAATGATTAGGTTCAAAGTGAAGTGTTTTATAATATTGTGTAAAAGTAAATTCACGACTGTTTCGGGATGTGTGCGTTACCTCTGGCGCCAAAATAAGTAAAAAAAAGCGAGAGAAAAATGTATGTCTTTGGCAGGATTCGAACTCACGACCGTCCGATCACCAAACAGCAGATCTACCCACAAGAGCAGTAAGCGATGTTACTATTATTAGCAATTATATCGAATTTTAATGCGTTTGCGCTGGTATACAAATACCATGTCTACAACATATGACGTAAACTATTTAAAAATAGCACGCGTTTACAATAATATTTACAATAATAACGCGCCAGCTCAAAGCAGTACACCTCTACATGTATTCCATACAGTAATATTACGTTACATGGTTGATAATGATACGGAAGTTGATGAATGTTCATCTCTTATTAACCCTTATATTGAGTGAGACGTACATTTGCATTCAAATAAATAAGCAAGTGAACACTGGCCACCCGTTGCAAACAAACATAGCATAATTTCAGTTCGAAAATCGGGCAATAGTCTCATTATGAGCATCATTGGATAGGTAAAATAGCAGTAAATAAATAGCGAACAGCATAGATCGCGGATGACATTTGATTATCATAAAATACACCGACTGCAGTTACGGTAATAATAAATGTATTACCATTTTCAGAGCTCAGCAAGTGAGTCAACACTAGTGGCGCTGTTGTCGGCCAGAGCACGTGCAATCCGCGCCGTCAAGGAAGATAACCCAGATATGGAAGATGGCGTCATTATTTCAAAATTCGTCGCTTACTCTTCGGATGAGGTGGGTAGATAAAGTTTAGATCGTGGTGTTTTAACCATTTCAACGCTAGAAATATATTTCCTAATGTTTGCAAACAGTGTAGATCACGATGAGCCGGATCGCAACGAGCCGTCTCATCAAGATCTGCACCATTTGTGGATATTGTTTAATTTTTACAAAATGACCACTTTTTCTGCATTATGGAACAGTGTCAAATTTAGCATGAAATCCATATCAGTCAAAAAAAATAAAATATCAGTTACTGAGGGGTGAAAGGGTTAATTATGTTGCGCAGTTTCAGCATACACTGTTTGTCATTCAGTCGACGAAGCTTCAATCCATCGAACAGTGAAGTATTATCAGGCTGCATGAATGCGACAGACGATCAGAAACGACACTCATATTCAGATTTGTTTAAGAATGAAAGTCGTATAATATAATATACACGTATTACGTTTGTTTTCGTCAGAAATGACGAGTCCGTCCATTGCGTTTCTTGTAAGGCATAACACTTTAACCTTAATAGGTATAAACTTGGAACTTGGAAAGTATCTTTTGAACTTCGAATAAAAGTGGGTACATATATAATGCGATGTCGTGCCATTGAGTTTCCTACAAATAGAAATTAAATAAATAAACGTCAATTTGATTTTTTTATAAAGAAAATAAAGAACTCTCTTCCACTTCAGGTCCTTACAATTATGTCGATATTACACAAAAGATGTAACTATTTAATTCAGTCTCATTCGTCTGTGGAGCGGGCGGGCTTGATTGCTGTGGTCAAGATGAGGAGCCTGGAGACAGACGACACGTTTGCCCTACGTGGGGACACGCTGGCGGCGGCCATAGAGCGGGACAGGGCTGCCGGCCTCATACCCATATTTGTAAGGCGTCTATGTTGTACATTGTATGTGAAAAATGTATACTTCAGTATAGAAGTTTTATTATATACCTTCATATTTGCCCCATTGACTTTGCATTGTTGCTACCCACCAATAAATTGCCGTATTGTAAGCTGTCAAGCAGTCGTAGTGTCGCCGAACTGCGTCGCGCGCCTGTGTCGTTAAGCTGACAACACCTGATCGCGAATAAGGAAATGTCCCAATCCAAGGTCCATACAACTGACATCAGCATCAAAAGATGTCTGTTATGAAATATAGCCCGTATGGGATAATACGATAACGTTACATGCCAAATACACTTGTTGCCGACAAAAATCTTTTTAACTCCTAAATTAGGTTGATCCGATGCAGCCTATGCTCAATAAATATAAATCCAATAATTATTTACAAGAAAACAGTGTTAATGTTAAATTTACAGACTATTATAATTTTGCACTTACGAACATTTTAGTCGTACGAAGTTTAGTGAAACGGCCCCCAGTACCATTCCCATTGTCCTACAGCTCTGTGCCACGCTGTATTTATTTACCAGACCCAGTACCATTGTAACGTTCTTGTGATCGCCGCCTGTAGCCCATTTCATCAACATTGCAAAGTATACTTTAGTAGCAAAGTATACTTTGAGGGAGAAATTTTCAATTTTATGATAAATTTATTAATTTTTATTATACTGAATTTATTACATTATCACAGCCAATTTTGGCTGTGATAATGTAATACATTCAGTATAATAATTCTGCATAGTTTTAATCATCAAATATATGCAATCGTTAGTTCTATATGAAATAATGCATTTCGGAAAAATCAATGATTGCTCCCTCAAAGTATACTTTGCTAGGAAAGTATACTTTGCAATTTTGATGAAATAGGCTACTGGTCACCGGAAGCACTTTAAGAAGAACAACGTGGTTCCGCACACATACTTTATTAGAACGCATCGATCGTGTAGTGGATTTGTCCGAAACTGCCTAAATCTAAGAGTTCAGGGGCTCGTTTCACTAACCTTCGTATAATTAAAATGTTCGTAAGTGCAAAAGTATGATAGTCTGTAAATTTCACATTAACAATGTTTTCTTGTAAACAATTATTGTATTTACATTTATGCAGCCTATGCTCAATAAATGTAAATCCATCAATTGAAATTTCCAGATGATCCTAAATTTACACTTACGAACATTTTAGTTGTACGAAGTTTAGTGAAACGGCCCCCCCCCCCCCCCCCGGCCGGGTCGGTACTTATACCCAGACTATCAGACGGCGCCAACAAGGCGACCCACCGAGGGTCCGACCCTCTAATCAGCCATATTGAGTGCATAGCGCCAGGAACACTTTGTACACTGATTTGATATGCCAAACAAGTCATGTGACTTTTTTTCAACCAGAATTATTGTTTCCCGCCAGTATAAGCTGGATTTCACCAGTCTGCAGTGAGAAGTGCCGTCACAATAGTTGTATGCACTCGCTAGCACACAAGAGAGCAGGTTATACATTGCCATACAGGTTTGTGCCACCCTGGGGACTACTACGGTGTGCTCCTTCGACAACACCCTGGAACTAGGGGCCGTGTGTCAGAGGGAAGGGGTCTGGATGCACATTGACGCCGCCTACGCCGGCAGTGCCTTTATCTGTCCCGAGTTCCGCCATCTCCTGAATGGAGTCGAGGTGAGGGTTTCATATGATTATGTGACATGACTGTGGCAGTGTGCATTACTATATGCAATATTCTACTTTCTTGACTATCATTTGTGTAATTTATCAGTTGTACCTTCATTCCGTTACATTATTGACAATCATTTTAGCCTATTCGTAAATAATTCATTAGCGGATAGTGGTAGTAGTGAAATGATACGTGATACGGCTACAGAAGTTCACCAAATTCAAGAGGATTTATCCTGGTGCACATTTCACATGCGGGATCTACAACCTACAACAACATCTGGTGCTGCACTCCACGCCGGCATAACATATTTCACGATGCAATCCCATTCAGGTACATGCGGAAGATACGGGATAGTTCCGGCACTGACCAATATGAACTCACGAGACGTCAATATGGAAAGATATTGACGTATTGCGTTGCATTTTGTTTCAATAGGAAACGAAAGTACGTGTATAATAAAACACCTATACTATCTGTCAGGTCATGCTATGATTTATATTACTATTACTTGTACAATACTGTTGCTACAGGGGCGTTGGAACAGGTCCAGCAGGTCCGGCGACTGTCGGATCAATTCTTTTGACACATTTGGAATTCATATTATATATATAAAAAAAACGGAATGTAAATATTTGTTCAGCAAGTTTTCTCATTTCGCATCAGAAGTCTATGTTGTTACCACTCAGGTGAACCGTCTCGGCGAGACGGTTCAACTGAGTGGTAGCAACATACACTTTGGGTGGGTAGCGGGTGCACCCACTAGATTCGCTGGACCAAGCTTATGATGATTCCGGCGCCCCTGTTCTAAATGTATATTTCAACTGCTTTTCCCGTTTCAGTACGCAGAATCGTTCAACTTTAACCCACACAAATGGCTGCAAGTGAACTTCGACTGCTCCACAATGTGTTGAGATTGAATTGAATTTGGAAAATGTTCATTGTTGATGAGTATAGCAAAAGCTTCGGCTCTTTATGATAATGCATCAGTGTGCTAACAAGGATCTACACTGATCATAAACTGCGGCCATTTATGTTTTGGAATATTGTACTTATGATTGTGACATTTAGCTGTCGATGTATAATGATTACGCCTCCACACGTTCGTCTTGGAGCGCTCACGTGCATAAAATACAGTAGAACCTATCCAAGCTGGGCACTCTTGGGGTCTCCAAGTACTTAGTAGTGTAATCAAGGTCCATGATCACGTGGTTACAACAACAACAACAATGGATGAAAGGGTTGAAAGCGCGGCAACTCAAAAGTAAGTTTTATTTGATATTTTCCTTAATAAGCAACGGATTTTGATGAAATATTGCGCAGCAAACGCGTCTTCATGAGCTGCATTTGGTGGTCCCGGCAATTCTGCAATACTTATGTCGTTTTTGCGAAGATTCCATTTCCGTGTCAGTCGACACGGAAATCGATTCTTCGCAAAAACGACAGAAGTTTGGGCCAAAGTACCGTGACCACCAAATGCAGCTGAACAAGACGCGTTTGATGCGCCATATTTCATCAAAATCCGTTACAAAATAAGGTCAAAATAAAATGAATACGTACTTTGAATCGAAGGGCTTCTGGAAGTTCCAATACTTGTTGTTGTTGTTGTTGTAACCACGTGATAATACACCTTGGTAAATTACCTTGCGTTTCGTGAAACGATACATACCGCAACTCGTAGCAGTATGTGCCACATTGCATATATACACGTGCGATGGATAAACATTTAGATTGTTAATATGATTTCTCAAATTGACCGAATCTGAAAGCTAATAATAATACGAATAGTTGTGTGTAGGATAAGAATTGTTACGTCATAATGCAGGGGCGGATTCAGCATTTGGGGAACGGGGGGTTGTCCTATTTTCGAGCTCCATGGAGTGAAGCGAGTATGCTAGTGGGGTCCGGGGGCATTCCCACCCTCCAGGTCAAATTCTGAAATCTAGATGTCCAGAAATGCACTTTCCTGTGTTTTACGGCATTTAAATTCAGACTCGCAACTGGTGGTAAACTGTGATCTATGTAAACTCCGTGGCTGAACGGGGAGGGGGGTGCAAACCCCGGAACACCCCCCCCCCCTCCAGATCCGCCCCTGTGATGCATCATTACCTGAATTTGTATTTGTACGTTCAGGGTGAAAGACAGCCGTTTGATCAGCGGCGCCTTTGAAGTGGACCCAATATTCCTGAAACATGATAACCAAGGAAACGTCATGCCGGACTACAGGGTAAGATATAATAAGCCGGATTTTCTGTCAACGCTGTAAGTCGCCATGCGTTAACCCTTTGAACCCGAAAGCCCGCTATATAGAGAATAGTAGGTTAGTGCCGTGAATGGGAAAAAATATCTGGCAAGGCTCAGGAAACGGGATGGGCGAGGCTCTGCCGAGCACATCCCGTTTCCGTGCCGCGCCAGATATTTTTTCCCATTCACGGCACTAACCTACTATTCTATTTATCCCGTCAACACCTTCAAATGGCTGTAAAATGCAAAAATTGCATTGACTGGATATCAAAAATGTTTCACGGCACCGTGTTTCACGGCACATACGCACTGTGTTGACGGGATAAATAGGTTTATGCAAACAGTGCAGATCCAAATGAGCCGGCTCGTAACAAGCCGTCTATACTAAGGGGTGAAAGGGTTAAAAACAGAAAACGCTAGTTAGGTAAGACAATGTTGTGTCTGACAAAAGGATGAGTTATTATACCAACTTTTTGAGAAAATAATGGTTAATGTGTTTTTGTCAACCCATGTGTTTCCGTCCGTCCGTCCGTCCGGGAACCTAATGCCGGGGTAGAAGTTAAGGTAATGTTATGTCTGGCAAGATGGGGAAAATGGGTTTATTGTTTTCGTCACGGTTTACTTCTGTCCGTCACATTTCTTGTAAGAAGTAAATTGTATTTAAACCGTAATAGCTAGATACTTGATATTTGTTATGTTGCTTCATTATGGTGGGTAGACGCGCGAAGTAAACTTCGATTATTTATTTTACTGTAGGGTTATCGATTATCTCCCACTTGTGGACTTTGAATTTCGCAATTTTGCCTTGAAAGAAGTAAAACCGTAATAGTCGGACACTTCATATTTGGCATGTAACTTCCTTATGACCTGTAGATGTGCAATGTGAATTTCCATTGTTGATTCGATCACCTGGTCATGGATTATCTCAACCCTTTTGGCATTGACAATTGGAAAAGTTGACCTGACTGGAGAAAATACATCCAGATCAGCTTGTGCATCCGCACAGTCTGATCAGGATCTGAATGCTTTACCATTCCATAACGAAACACCCGTCACGCCTCCAACAAGCAATATAGATCGCCATCATGCTACATGAGTGTGCTATTTAATATTGAGCTACACTGATCACAAAACCCATATGCTCCATTTCTCCAGCCACAGCTACATAGTATTACCTTCTGTGTGTACCCCTGTTATGTAGCCTATTTCACCAACATTGCAAAGTATACTTTTCTAGCAAAGTATACTTTGAGGGAGTAATCATTTATTTTTCCTGAAATGCATTATTTCATATAGAACTCACGACTACATATATTTGATGATTAAAAGTATGCAGAATTATTATACTGAATTTATTACATTATCACACAAAATGGCTGTGATAATGTAATAAATTCAGTATAATAAAAATTTATAAATTTATCCTAAAATTGAAAATATCTCCCTCAAAGTATACTTTGAAATGTTGGTGAACACGGCTACTGGTTTCAGCACTGGCAAATACCCCTGGGTCGGCGGTTCCGCTCCCTGCAGCTCTGGTTTGTCTTGCGGCTATATGGACAGACTTGGCTACAGGAATACATAAGGAGGGTATGTGGATGACGGGACTTATACAGAGGTCATAGAACTTGAATAATCGTCAATCCGTTAGAATCCGTTCTACGGAGCCCCGCAGGGGACATGGATCTTTTTTAATTCGTTCACACGAAATAACAATGTGTTCCCTCAATTTAACAATTCGTTCCCTCAAATTAACAATTCGTTCCCTCGAATTACCAATTCGGTCCCACGAAATGACAATTCGTTCCCTCAATTTAACAATTCGTTCCCAGTATATAACAATTCGTTCCCACTATATAACAATTCGTTCGCACGTACTAAAAATTCGTTCCCGTGGGAACGAATTTTTATTTCGTGGGAACGAATTGTTAAATTGAGGGAACGAATTGTTAATTCGTGGGAACGAATTGTTAAATTGAGGGAACGAATTGTTATTTCGTGGGAACGAATTAATAAAAAAAAGAATTCTACGTCCCCTGCTGGGCTCCGCACCGTTCGGCTTCATGATTGCCGGAGTTTGTAGTTTGACGTCACGTTGCTTCATTTTAACGCAACACGTCGCGTTGCTTAATTACTTAGTTTAAATTAAACAATGTGACGCAAAACCTACAAATTCAGCCAATTCTTATGTCATATATTCTGTAACATATTTATAAGACTGGACGCCAAAAATAACAATCAAAGGAGATACATATGTCGGTTTTCGACACGGTGAACTGATTGCTGTGAAATAACTCGCGATTGGACCATACCGACAAACAAACGCACTTGTTTATTCAGCGAAAGGACCCTATCACTTGTGGATTATTTCACGATAATCAGCTCACCTGGTTAAATAAATATTTTGCAGGACGTTGGCCTTGCACACGAGTTTGAAGACCTAGTGAAGACGGACAGTCGGTTTGAGATAATCGGCAAGGTCGTGATGGGGATTGCCTGCTTCCGGTTACAGGTACGTTGTACTTGTGGTTTTTAATGACGCGCATTTGTCACAGGAAATGTAATATTCACTGGAGCCTCTTGCGAATAACGTTGTCTCTTGGTCATATTCGGTTCTGCTTTCCTTTTAAGAGACAAATGCTCAGAAGTAAAACATAACGGGGTTTCTTCCAGGAATTGAACATGTTGTTATTACAAACGAGATTGTTTTACGAGATGCCGGAGAGTAACGTATAATAAACAGTACAACACTATGCTTATTAGCCATCATCCATATTTTCATTCTATGTCCCATTCATGTGACAATTGTGCCCATGATCAAATGTCAAGTGACTTAAAAGCTGTATTAAAATTGTGTGAGTGGTACATCCTCCATCAGCGTTACTGATTTCCTGTTTCTCCAGTTACACATACCCATTTTATTTTCAGGACGACAATTCCAGAAACGAGAAGCTACTGAAGTCTATTAACGACGATGGCCGTATCCACCTCGTCCCATCTATATGTAAAGGTGTCTACTTTCTGCGCTTCGTCGTATGTGCTTCACGGACAAACACGGATGACGTAAAGTTTGCGTGGAAAGTTATACAAGAACTTACAGATAAATAGATACAGTCTTGATTATGGCCGATATTTAGTAGTCATAAGATAATAGTTAAATATACATGTATGAGTATGTAATCAGGCTATCTATGGAATGTAGTATGGACAGCTAAATCAGACAGATTATAAACGCCTGTCTCTATCCACATGTGCAGTAATCGGAATTATGGAACCACGCTCCTCCACACACACACACAAACAGGATTGTGTATGTGGGGCGGGCTTATGTCATATACATGTACTTCATATACAATGACACTATCCTGGTATTATATCTATCGGGTGACGTTCTATGCTAGAGGATGGGCAAAATAACATGGTTTTCGTTGAAAAGAACGCGGACTTGTTTACGTTGCGTCATTATACTGACGTTATTCGGTAATTATTGTGTTAAGAAATTCATTGAAATATAAATTTTAATTGAGATTAGTAAATATCATGCTAAATAGAAATTGTGTAGATATATGTGTAATTGCTCAGGCCCGTAGCCAGACCTGTTTGAAAAGGGGTCGTTTCGAAGGCCCAATGGGCCTGGGGTATATAGGGGGGTCTAAAAATGTGGACATCGATGCTAAAAAAGTGTACTTCGATGCTGGGCGGGGGGGGGGGGGGGGTGGGGGGGGGGGGGTCGACGACCGCTCCGACCCCCCCTGGCTACGGGTCTGTTGCTGTTGATGCTGTGTTGTTATTGTTGATAATAAATGCCTATTGCAAAGGTCTCACGGGACAGTGGGCGGCTAGCTTTAAAAAGGGGGTGGATAATTTTCTATGTACTTCACTACCGACCCTGCAAGTTACACCAGTGTGTCTAGAAAAAATAGGTTTATGAATATTTCCTGACTTTGTGAGGCATTTGTAGCGAAAATTTGAGGTGGTTATAACCCCGCTTTGCAATCATTTTCAGGAAATGGTATGGTGTTACAAGTGATAGAACAAGACATAGCAAAGTCTCTGTGCCTCATTTTTTCATGAAAACAATTCCAACAAATTCAGTCGTGTTGAAATTTCTGGCCAAAAATAGGTGGGTGGGGTAACATTGCAAACAAATAATTAAACACATCTGATGCGGTTACTGCATTTGTATTGTGGCACGCGATTTGTACTTCATTTGCGAGTATTTTTCAATATGTTTTGCAAGAGCCTCCTTAACTGCTTGTAAGAGGCGGTGATTTTTATAAACCACCCGCCGCCCTCAGAAAAGCAGTAAATTTTGGCTATTTTCAACCGTCCCGTGATGCCTAATATATGTAACTATATATAACATTATGCAATATATTTCTTTTATCCGTAGTTAATTGAACCTCAGTAAGCATCATGAGCATGGCGACGTGCTGCGAGTTTACTATGATTTTCTATGACTATATGGCTTGTACTGGTGACAAAAACCCCGTCATAGTACAATGTACTACAAGTTGGCCCTGCCGTCCCTTCCTTTGTGGCTTGAGTTCTGTACCGTTATATTTCCTTCTTTTATGAAATGTATATTTACAGTTACAATACAATATATTATCTTGCATTTGATATATACAGTGGTTGTTTTTCGTTGTGATTATTTTGTCTTTTTCGTCTTGAGCATAACATAGCAACCGCCTGTAGCCTGATAACAATCTATACGTTTTGTTAGAATCATGACGGGTGATTCATTGATGGAATGGCGAACAGTGCAGATATATGGACCTACATTTCTCCAGTCACAGCTATATATGTAAATGGATATAGCAAAACAGTACGTTCTTTTGTCGGTGGTATCGCCTCACAAAGTTTGTTTGTGTGTTTGTCTATTGGTGTTTAACGGCATATGAACCGCTCCATGGTCATTTAAGGCCGGACCAAATGGGTTCGATCCCGTACTTAACCTGCTGCATTGGGGAGAACATCCTAAAATCAGAAAATTTAAATCGAGAAAAAATATATTCAGCCCTCAAATTAGAAGAACCTGACATGGTGCCAGGTCCATACCACACCAAAGTCGCTTGGCCCCTTCCCCTAACAGTAATAGGATTAGGAATAATCATTTTCCTCATAAAAGGTATATAACCAGATTCAACTGTCACATATAAGAATGCCAAAGACGTACCTGAGGGTCAAACCAAGTCTCCAGTCGTGATTCCGGTAGGGATGAATCCCAATTGTTAAATTACCCATCGCATACACACAACCAGCCACCCCTCGACTCACAAAGTCATTCACCTCTTGCTGAGAAAACAATTGTTACGAGAGAATGTTACCGTCACTGACAGTCATTTCCGCAAACAGTGTATAGCCTGGTCAGACAGGAAGGTGCCAATAACAGAATGAATGAATCCAGCATTGTTTATTTGAAAAAGTTTTTTTGAAGTTATAAAGGCATAGATTTAACATACATGTAGAATACAATTAAGCTATGAAAGTCCTAGAATAAATTCAATAATAGCCATATTATGAATAATCCAAAGTAACAAATCCGATAAATGATAAATTATCTAATGCACAAAATGCTAATGTGTTAGCCACTTTAATAGAGAATAGTAGGTTAGTGCCGTGAATGGGAAAAGCTATCTGGCAAGGCTTAGGAAACGGGATGGACGAGGCTCTGCCGAGCACATCCCGTTTCCGTGCCGCGCCAGATATTATTTTACCATTCACGGCACTAACCTATTATTCTATTTATCCCGTCAACACCTACAAATGGCTTTAAAATGCAAAAATATAACCACAGCCACCGCACATATTCATACGCAGTGATTAGGTCGTATTGTCAGGATATCAAACATGTTTCACGGCACCGTGTTTCACGGCACATACGCACTGTGTTTACGGGTTAAAACACAATATTTACCTGTTCTGTGAACTCACTTAATCCAAATTCCAAATTATTAATTATGACTTTCACAAGTAAGATCCACAGTAGAATACATGTTAATAGCTTTTATAACGGTTGGTTCAACTCTAGCCTCAATAGCAGACATCGCTGTGATGTAAGAATTGGACTTATGGGATTTGTGACCAGTGTAGTTCCTGATCAAATAGCACTCTCCTGTAGCCTAATATTGATGTATATAATTTCCCGTCAGAAGCACGACAGGGTTTTATTGATGGAATGCTGAACTGGGCAGATCCTGTCAGGCTGCGCGGACGCACAGGCTGATCTGGATATACACTGGTTACAAAGCCAATAAACACCATTTCACCAGTCATGGACACATTAACATTGGCGTAGCTCCGTATAGGCACTGTACGTAGGCCCGGGCCTATACGCTTTTGCGGATAATGAAAAGATGCGAAAAATGCAATAACATCGGTGGGGGGGGGGTGAAGGGGTAGGGGTACAGCTATGGCGGTCAACTGTAACGACATCGGAAGATGATCAGCGGCGTATGAGGGTATTGAAAAGTGGTGCGGCCATTCCGGTGAACGAGCAAAGTTCGTGAGAATGCTACGAGAGGTCCGGGGCACGGTTACACGAAGTACCCAAATCCACCCAAATCCACCCAAATATAGTCTAAATACGAGTGCTGATCCAGAAGTTCGTGGACAACGTCAGTTAACAGACCGAACAAATGTATATATAATAAACATACATATTTTATTTTCTGATAAAATATAATGACTAAAGGAATATGCAAGGAAGACGCCAGTGAATGAAATATACAGTGGATTTGCATGGTAACAATCAAGTCGGTTACTTTCGCTCTAGGCAAACGCAGAACATTGATTTCGTGTTTCCTGATTAATTGTTTTTAGTTAGAAATTTAAAATATTCGGCTTGTTTTTGCTGTACGTATCAAATCGCAAACTTTCAAAGGAATATACATTGACCATCCAAATCCGGTCCTGATTAATGAATAGCATTTATAGTTTACTTAGCGCCCGGCGAGCATATTTAACGTATTGCTTATTATAAAGTCGATGCTACTTACTGAATTTATTTGATGCACTAGACTGGAAAAAATATGTGTTTTTTTTTTCATGGCTACATACGTCAGGGCTTCAATATTTACACCGAACAATTAGCGGCAATTTGTGCTCGAAATATGGATGGGACCATTACTCAGTCCAGTGTGTCCGCAGTGTGGAGCAATGTTATTATCGCAGCTTTACCGATTAGAATGCAGAAATCGAAATATGTTACCTATTAACAGGTATTCAATAATTGTATAGGAATTGTGATTTTACAGTTACACATATCATAAATACACAAGAACATATATTACACATCAGGGCTTCTAAAATTTCAGAATGCCAATCGGTCCGGACGTAACTGTCGGCCCGAAGGAGCCGGTTCGATTAGTGCTACCTCCACCCTCCTGACTCTCATGTTTTGTCAAAATATTTTATTCTCATAAACATGTTTTGGCAGCATATGAGAATCGTCTCCTAAGACGATTGTTATGTGTCCTGTTGGGGACACGTTACAATCTCGCGTTTTTTTATTACTGATGCTGAACACGTTTTGATCTTCGCTAGTCGCATAATATACAATAAGCTCGGTTTTGTCCGATCACGTCGTACATAATATGCACGTGCGGTCGTAATCAATAGTGACTGTGACGTGCGGAGGGTGAGACACCAAAGGTTACAAAGTCATGCCGATCTGACATTTGATACATGCCGACGCGATGTCAACAGACACACATTTACGATCTATTACTCAACACATATTTATCCATGTTGGGACTCTATCAGGCATGGAATAAAATAGAATTTTATTTAGTAAGGGTTGGTTCTGGAATTATCATTCGCACACAATTATTCCATAACTTTATGACATCGAAATTTAAAAGTCGGAGGTGCAGAATCCAAGAAAAAAAGGTAAGGCATAAGCCGGCGATGCGATGCAGTAACCAATAACACATATCGAAATATGTTTTTCCCCCAATAAACATGTATTGGTAGCACATAAGAATCTTCTCCCCCCCCCCCCCCCCCCCCACCACCCCCTGGCTACGGGCCTGATGCAACAGTTTACCAAATACGAAATTATATTCACTAAATGCAATCTGACACACATAAATGAAATTAAATCAGAAACAGATACGCGTATAAAGCAAGGGAGACGCTTGTAACATGCACTAACGTTTACGACTACATGTACGTTTTTGAACTTTCACACTAGCATTAAATAGCATTGTATCCATATAATATCACATATCTACTGTACATACATGTATGTAAAATCTCGGTAAACGATACACTAACACAAAAAGAAAAACATTTATCGGGTCCATACGCGAACTGGGCTGTCGACAACACCAGCTCGCATGCTACTCAACATTGCTCGTTTCTGATCATTTATTTTCATAGCAACCCCGAGGACGTACATTTATATTTTGACATACAATGGTAATTAAAATAGTCGATAGTCTACATACAATTGGTTCGTTTCGCTAATGCTACACCGACTAGCAACCGATAATACACTAATATCGTCTGTCATTACCAGCTGTCAACAACGACGTCAGTTATGTCAAAAGCGTAAATGGAAGCGACGTTTCCGACCTCATTTACTCGATAAGGTCATTTTCGCGCGACGCGGCTCATATAATGTTTGAAGAGGTAAGCCGATGTTCACACTGGTAGTCTACCTTTGAGGGTGTATTTGTGGGGCATTTTAGTAAACAAATATACACGTATCCCAAAAAGTGCGGACAATAATAAAGATCACGGTCTACACCGATACATAAAATAGGTTATACAAATTCTGATAACGTAAGGAGAGCATACAATGATATGTTTGAGGGTGTATTTGTGGCATATTTATATATATTAAACTATATTTGCATGTATTTCCCATATGATTGGTGATTCAATGTGCATTAATCGAAAATATGGCCAATTTAACAGATTTATTTGACTACATATGTCAATTATATGATGTGTTTTGTGTCAATATATGCTTTACACTACTATCTGACACTATATAGGGGGTATTTGTGGTATATTTATATATACGAGGGCTGATCCAGAAGTTCGTGGACACGGTCTATAATTAATGAACACAACGTTATAGATGGTTCAATATTTGCTCACAATCAAGTTATTACATACTGAAATCATTTTCATACTTTTAGTGACTTTATATAAAACCACCATATGCGGAGCAGTCGCAAAATTGACGTCAAATCAAACTTATTCTTGCGACATCCGCGTTAATATTTATAATTACCTTAATGTAAATTTCTCAGAACCTTGGCCAACGTTTGTAATGTTCATCCAACGTCAGCATTGTATATTATGACGTCATTTGATGCTATGGTGTGAATTTGAGAGCGAAAACTGCGACAGCATATAGTGATTTACTCGAATACAAAAATAGCGTCATCAGAAAGTGAGAAAACGAGGACTATAATTCAATATTGTGTAAACTTTGGGACAACGCCTGTATAAACAAAGCAACGTATGGAAATTGCATCAGGAATGAAAAGTGTGTGGCAATCTCTTGTTTATAAATGACATAAAAGGATCCCCGACTGTAGGATGAGCGTTACGGACGATGCTCGGGGCGATAGACCGACGAAGAAACGTTACGCTGGTAAACGCTAAACTAGACGAAGACCGGAGAATAACTTTGCATCAATTAAGTGAACAGCTAAGCTTGTAATATGAAACAGTATATCAGACTATATGGGATTTGTAAGTGCTCCTTGGGCTCCATTGATATTGTGTACAGAAAAAAGAGTTGCTGTTCAAGGAACAAAGATCTTTTTGCGAAGATGGAAGAAAGATGGACATTCATTTATTGATCGCATCATTACAGTAGACGAATTGTGGCTATACCATTATAACCCAGAATCAAAACCGTCCAGTCACTAGAAATGTGAGCAATCACCCCCACCAAGTTCGGAGCGGAAATGTTCAAACATCGCCCATGTTCACCCGACCTTTCACCTTGTGAGTGTGCGTTATTCCTGCGATTGAAGAGTGAACTAATGGAAAGACGATTCACAGATATATCAGAGTTACGGACTGAAACTACAAACATCTTAAGCTCTTTCGAACTAAGACGACTATTATCATGTTTTTGTCAAACGATGTTGTTGTTTTTTGTCAAGAATTATTGGTGCGTGTCCACATTTATTCTACTTCTTAATAAAAACATGTTTCAGCAGCACATGAGAATCGTCTCCTAAGACTATTTATATGTGTCCTGTTTTGGACATGTTACAATCTCGCGTTCTTGCGATGTCAAGCATGGGTTGATCGCGAAAATGTGAAGTATGATCGCGAGATTGCGAGACTAAACCACGCGATTCTATAATATTCAATCTTGCTTTTTCGCAACCTCGCCCACAGGTGGAAGATCGCGCGTTTTTGCTTCGCGATCTGCATCAACACGCATGAGCAAAGCTAACCCGAATGTTCTGTATGTAACACATGGTAAGTCGCCCTGCGTTACCTGCGTTTTATAATTCGGGATAAAGCAAAATATATTTCCAAAAGCGAAAGGCGAGATGACGAAATGTTTCGCAAGACGGAAACATTGCGAAACGACAGCTCTAGACGAATCATAATGCTGATTGTTTTATTTTGGATTGCAGATGAACGCTTTTATTTAAACATGGCAGACGTACCTTTGTCCTTTATCAAAATGTTTGCAAACTGTAGATCCCGATGAGCTGGCTATTCACGAGCCGTCTCATCAGGATCTACGCCATTCGTACGTACTTTATTTATACAAAAAATATGACCCCTAATACAACGTAATGTACAGTTACACACGGCTAACAACAGTGCACGGTTTCTTTATTTTATTTTAAAATCACCAGTAATGGCGAGTCTTAAATACGCTAAAGCCAGTATATTTATAAACCGCTATGATCTCTACAGCTATCGAGACATTCACCTGTAACAATTATACTATTTATAAATTAAATATAAATATTTTGAAATATCGCTAGTATAATTATATATTAATAATAATATACATGTAGTGGATACATATGTGTATTGTGATGGAACTTTCTGTGTGAGAACAACTGTAGCACGAAAACGTCACGACTCGAGCGGTCCGCCGTCCGCAAATAATTATAACGACGACGTAACGTACGTCATATCAAAACAACGTCGCTGCGACAAAGTGACGTCATATGGGTATCTTTGTTGGTCTAGAAAGATGGTTTATCAGCTGAATACAGCATTGGTTTATATATCATATTGTTCGAGAGGGATCATATTTTCTAAATATGTTGAAAACTCAATTTCGCATTTTTGACCCATAAAGGAGGTTTTCGCTTGGCGCGTCACATATATAATATCCAATCTAACAAATGATACGAATGTTGATTAGCCTAGTAGGCATAGTGAAAAATTAATTTATGTGACAATGGTTTATTTTGATAAGCTATATTTTTCTAATGGGTTTTGCGAACAGTGGAGATCCAGATCAGCCTGTGTATCCACAATGTGATCAGGTGCTGCACTGTTCGCCATTCCATCAATGAAACGCTCGTCTTGCCTCTAACAAGCCATACAGATCGTTATCAGGCTACAGCAGTCAGTGTGCTATTTGTACAGAACATACACTGATCACGTCTATTTTTTAGATTTACAGGCCGACTACTGGAAAGTGTACATCCAGTAGCCGATTTCATCAAAATTGCAAAGTATACTTATCTAGCAAAGTATACTTTGAGGGAGTAATCATTTATTTTTCCCAAAATGCATTATTTCATATAGAACTAACCGTTGCATACATTTGATGATTAAAAGTATGCAGAATTATTATACTGAATTTATTACATTATCACAGCCAAATTGGCTGTGATAATGTAATAAATTCAGTATAATAAAAAATAATATATTTATCCTAAAATTGAAAATTTCTCCCTCAAAGTATACTTTGCTAGATAAGTATACTTTGCAATGTTGATGAAATCGGCTACTGGTCATATAGAATTCTAATATGTACATGTATCAATCACAGAGATCCACGTTCCAAATGGCGAATAGTATATATCCGGATAAACTGAAATAAGTATGTACATGCATAAATCATAGTTAAATTCGTGGACTAAATAGAGAACAATCATTATTATATTCAGACCTACTAATACCCTCATTTTCCTGTATATATTTCCGGACAAAGTAAATGGCAAACGTTGTATTTACTGATTTACTATATATAACAATCATGTACCAAAGGAGTTGGAGGGGACATGGATCAGGGTCTACACAGATACATCCGGATATAGTATATGAGCCGCTTCGTGGGAAAAGGTACCTTATGGACAAATTTTGATATTTTTTACTTTTTGACGTTTTCCGATGCAGAGCTCATTTCTGAACATACTGATATTTGTTTTATGCAATTCCGATGTAAATCGGCTGATTTAGTAAACTTTTAGCACATACACTGTAAAAAATGCTATTCCTAAATTGCACACGTAGTAAAACACCTTTCTGTTACACTTTTAAAACACCAACACACGTCCATGTGTTTTTCTATGAAACAGGTACGCGTGCTAAAGGTAATCGTGTTCTAAAGCAACATACGTCACATGTTTTGCTATAGATTACCGTTGTTTGTTTTGCTGTCAATAACTACGAAAACCTGCAAATGGAGAGTTTCTAATGTAGGAAATTTCCTACAATGCCCACCAAAACTGCTCAAACCTGGAAATGATCAGTTTTAGAGGCGAATTTGATGAGCTTCCAATTTGTGAGTTTGACCACATTTCGACCCCAAAACTGCTCAAACCTGGAAATAAGTCGTGGCGAGAGAGCAAAAAAGTGAGCGAAAAAGGGATATGCTTGGGAAAATCCCTTTCTATTTGGTACTCTGTTATATGCAAGAGGGAATTGATCGATTTTCCAAACAAAATAATGAGCTATTTCCGCGCTTATAATGCTTTTTCCTCGTGATCACAATGTATACTTGTTTATTATGGCAAGAAAAAGAACCCTATTGAGTTTCTTATTTTTTTCCAGCGTGTTATCTCCCCTCGTTTACTGGCTATGCCTCGACGAACGTATATTATGACCTACGGCACTCTTATTTTATGTTATGTATTAGCCGTAACATATTGGCTGGTATTGGTAGACCAGAACATAGAGGGTGTTTCATTTGGCTGTACATGTCTGTATTTTACAGGAGACGATGAAATGTGCGAGGTTGACCAAGAACCAAAGAAGGACAAGACTACGGCACTACGTGGACAACTTCTGCCAGCTCTGCCTAAAGTTCCATCACTTCATGGGATACGACCCCGTTAACCCGACCTAAACTGACAATAGCTGTTGACAAGATTGTCACAATCAATATTTTGTTGCAACTGTATTTTCTGTCAAACCGAGATAGTAATGTTCTATTCTATTGCTGATGAAAGCAATACGTGTTACTCCAAATGCTGCTGTTGTGTATAGAAGCATCCTGATGCCAATGCTAAAATATATGTAACTCCTAATTAGGAGATACTACACGTATCTCCTAATTGAGATACTAACTCCTATTTAGTAGATAGTAACTCCTGATTAGGAGATACTAAGTCATAATTGGGAGTTATTATCTCTAATTAGGAGACACTAAGGAGATTTTTTTAGCATTGACACATATAGTAATTCCTAATTAGGAGATCGTAAGTCATAATTAGGAGATACTAACTCATAATTAGGAGATACTAAGTCCTAATTATGAGATAATAGGTCCTAATTAGGAGTTGCTATCCAATTAGGAGATACAATACTTCATTGGCACCAGGACGCTTCCATAGTTGTGTCATGCCGATTTAAATAAAACAAATCACCAAATGTGGCTAAGTTAATGTTTTTACATTAAAAAAAAAAGCAACGTTCTCTCGTTGTAGAGTTCATGTAGCACTATTTTACATTGTATGAAAACGTGGTCGTAATGACGTTGTTTAGGAACATGTTCTTGACATGCAGTGTGTGATTTTACGTTGTGATCTGTACTTCAAGGAAACTTTGAACATATGTGACATAAAAATCACTACGTGAAATTTTATGTCAATGAATGTTTTCATACAATGTAACATCACTACGTAAAATCTAGCCAACAACACGTTTCTGGATAACGCTGCACCAATGCTAAAATTATGACAATGATACAACGTTAAAATCACTACGTGAAATCTACGACAGGAAAACTTTCTTAAATAGTTGTTGTACCAACGTTATTATGCCAACGCTTCAGGAATGTTGTTGCACAACGTAAATTCCCTACGTTGTATCAATGTCATTATGCCAACGTTTTCTGAACGTTGTCATAAAACGTAAAATCGCTAAGTGAAATCTACGTGAGGAAAACTTTACCAATTTATGTTGTACCAACATCAGTATGCCAACGTCTTGTGAATGTTGTCATAAAACGTAAACTCCCTAAGTGAAATCTACGTGAGGAAAACTTTACCAATTTATGTTGTACTAACATCAGTATGCCAACGTCTTGTGAATGTTGTATTAAAACGTACAATCACTACGTGAAATCAACGACAGGAACTCGTTCCTAATTACGTTGTTCCAACGTCGATATGCCAATGTTTTGGGAATGTTGTCTTAAAACGTAAAATAACTACGTGAACTCTACGACAGGAAAACTTTCCTGAAGTACGTTGTACCAACATCATTATGAAAACGTAATGTGAATGTCGTCATAAAACGTATAATTACTACGTAAAATCTACGACAGGAAAACTTTCCTGCAGTACGTTGTTACAACGTCATGATGAAAACGTCTTGTGAATGTCGTCATAAAACGTAAAATCACTACGTGAAATCTACGACAGGAACACTTTCCTGGAGTACGTTGTACCAACGTAATTATGAAAACGTCTTGTGAATGTCGTCATAAAACGTAAATTCACAACGTGAAATCTACCACAGGAAAACTTTCATGAAGTACGTTGTACCAACGTCATTGTGGCAATGTCTTGTGAATGTCGTCATAAAACGTAAAATCACTACGTGAAATCTACGACAGGAAAACTTTCCTGACGTACGTTGTACCAACGTCATTATGACAACGTCATGTGAATGTCGTCATAAAACGTAAAATCACTACGTGTAATATACGACAAAAAAACTTTCCTGAAGTACGTTGTACCAACGTCATTATGAAAACGTCTTGTGAATGTCGTCATAAAAAGTAAAATGACTACGTGCAATATACGACAGGAAAACTTTCCTGAAGTACGTTGTACCAACGTCATTGTCAAAACGTCTTGTGAATGTCGTCATAAAACGTAAAATCACTACGTGAAATCTACGACAGGAAAACTTTCCTGAAGTACGTTGTACCAACGTCATGGTGAAAACGTCTTGTGAATGTCGTCACAAAACGTAAAATCACTACGTGAAATATACGATAGGAAAACTTTCCTGAAGTACGTTGTACCAACGTCATTGTCAAAACGTCTTGTGAATGTCGTCATAAAACGTAAACTCACTACGTGAAATCTACGACAGGAAAACTTTCCTGAAGTACGTTATACCAACGTCATTGTGAAAACGTCTTGTGAATGTCGTCATGAAAAGTAAAATCACTACGTGAAATCTACGACAGGAAAGCTTTCCTGAAGTACGTTGTACCGACGTCATTGTGAAAACGTCTTGTGAATGTCGTCATAAAACGTAAAATCACTACGTGAAATCTACGAAGTACGTTGTACCAACGTCATTATGAAAACGTCTTGTGAATGTCGTCATAAAACGTAAAATTACTACGTGAAATCTACGGCAGGAAAACTTTCCTGAAGTACGTTGTACCAACGTCATTGTGAAAACGTCTTGTGAATGTCGTCATAAAACGTAAAATCACCACGTGAAATCTACGACAGGAAAACTTTCCTGAAGTACGTTCTACCAACGTCATTGTGAAAACGTCTTGTGAAGTACGTTGTACCAACGTCATTGTGAAAACGTCTTGTGAATGTCGTCATAAAACGTAAAATCACTACGTGAAATCTACGACAGAAAACTTTCCTGAAGTACGTTGTACCAACGTCATTGTGGCAACGTCTTGTGAATGTCGTCATAAAACGTAAAATCACTACGTGAAATCTACGACAGGAAAACTTTCCTGAAGTACGTTCTACCAACGTCATTGTGAAAACGTCTTGTGAATGTCGTTATAAAACGTAAAATCACTACGTGAAATCTACGACAGGAAAACTTTCCTGGAGTACGTTGTACCAACGTCATTGTGAAAAAGTCTTGTGAATGTCGTTATAAAACGTAAAATCACTACGTGAAATCTACGACAGGAAAACTTTCCTGAAGTACGTTGTACCAACGTCATTGTGAAAACGTCTTGTGAATGTCGTCATAAAACGTAAAATCACTACGTGAAATCTACGACATGAAAACTTTCCTGGAGTACGTTGTACCAACGGCTTCATGGCAACGTAACTGCAACTTTCATAAAACGTTGTAACAACATTCCTACAACCGAAAATTGTTAGCTGGGTTACTGTCTGTTTCACGAAACCTGCCCAAATTATACGGCCATATAAACAATGCAAAAACAATATTTTTTTGGATAATATTAAATTTTATCAACATTTAAGAATGATCCTTCTTTTTATTTCGCGAAATTTTGTCAAATATTGATTTTATTTCGAAAAATGAGTTCTCTATCGGAATTTAACATGGGGGAAAAAAAGTTGGAGAACCTGGAGGAGTCGGAAAAAAACCGAAACATTTTGGAAATTGATTTTGAAACGAAGCTAGATAGATTGGACATGATCTAACTACGGAAACAAAAGTTACATTTTGAAAATCGGTCCACTATTTCTGAAATTAGAACAATTTCCCCATGTTAAATCCGCATAGACATCTTCACAGAGTGAAGCTGTCTACAGGTGTATAGGGATTTAACATGTGGAAATTGTTTATTCGCAATAAAATCAATAGTTGACAAAATTCCACGAAATAAAAAGAAGGCTCATTCTTAAATTTTGCTGTAATTTAATATTATAGAAAAAAATATTGTTTTTACATTGTTTACATAGTCGTAAAATTTGGGCAGCTTTCGTGAAACAGACAGTAGTCACAAATCCCATAAGCCCCAATTCTCTAATCACAGCCACATATGAGGTAAGCAGGTAAATATTATATCAATCATGGTCTCAAGTTGGGCGCCAAATGTCATAGGACGATCAGAATGAACGTACAGCCTGGTGCGTACAGACTCGAACTCATGCAGTGTCTCTTGCTTGCAAGGTGACTTTTCGACTGACTGAGCTATCCATGCCATACGAAAACACATCTTTGTATATCATGAGCTACACATATATAAGTCCCATTCGCGTAGC
>CM055276.1:4552280-4629876 GCA_029237695.1 Conchocele bisecta | reverse complement strand
CAGTACTATGCTGGTCTGTACAAGACAGACACATATAGAACATGTTTCATGATGTATAACTTGAACAGCGCTATGCTGGTCTGTTCAAGCCTGACACATATACAACATGTTTTATTATGTATATCTTGAACAGCGCTATGCTGCTCTGTACAAGACGGACACATTTGAACAGCGTATGCTGATCTGTATAGACGGACAGATATAAAACATTGTTCATGATGCATATCGTGAACAGCACTATGCTGGTCTGTACAAGACAGACATATATAGAACATGTTTCATGATGCATATCTTGAACAGCGTATGCTGGTCTGTACAAGACTGACACATGCAAAACATGTTTTATGATTTATATCTTGAACAACGCTATACTGGTCTGTACAAGACAGACACATATAAAACATGTTACATTATGTATATCTTGAACAGCGTATGCTGGTCTGTACAAGACTGACACACAATGTATAAAACATGGTTCATAATGTATATATTGAACAGCACTATGATGGTCTGTACAAGGCGGACACATATAAAACATGTTTGATGATGTATATCTTGAACAGCTATGCTGCTGTGTACAAGACAGACACATTTGAAAAGCGAATGCTGGTCTGTATAAGACGGACACATATAACAATGTTACATGATGCATATCTTGAACAGCGCAAGCTGGTCTGTACAAGACTGACACATATAAAACATGTTACATTATGAATATCTTGAACAGCGCTATGCTGGTCTGTACAAGACGGACATATATAACACATGTTACATGATGTATATCTTGAACAGCGTATTCTGATCTGTACAAGATTGACACACATAAAAAATGTTTTATGATGTATATCTTGAACAGCCGTATGCTGCTCTGTACAAGACGGACACATTTGAACAGCGATTGCTGGTCTGTATAAGACGGACACATATACAACATGTTTCATGATGTATATCCTGAACAGCACTATGCTGGTCTGTAGAAGACTGACACATATAGAACATGTTTCAGTATGTATATCTTGAACAGCGTATGCTGGTCTGTACAAGACTGACACATATAAAACATGTTTCATGATGTATATCTTGAACAGCGCTATGCTGCTCTGGACAAGACTGACACATTTGAACAGCGTATGTTGGTCTGTATAAGACGGACAAATATAAAGCATGGTTCATGATGTATATCTTGAACAGCACTATGCTGGTCTGTACAATACAGCCATATATAGAACATGTTTCATGATCTATATCTTGAACAGCGTATGCTGGTCTATACAAGATTAACACATATACAACATGGTTCATGATGTATATCTTGAACAACGCTATGCTGGTCTGTACAAGACTGACATATATAAAACTTGTTTTATGATGTATATCTTGAACAGCACTATGCTGCTCTGTACAAGACGGACACATTGAACAGCGTATGTTGGTCTGTATAAGACAGACACATATAAAATATGGTTGATGATGTATATCTTGAACAGAACTATGCTGGTCTGTACAATACAGACATATATAGAACATTTTTCATGATGTATATCTTGAACAGCGTTGGTCTGTATAAGACGGACACATATAAAACATGTTACATGATGTATATCCTGAACAGCGCTATGCTGCTCTGTACAAGACGGACACATTGAACAGCGTATGCTGGTCTGTATAAGACAGACACATATAAAATATGGTTGATGATGTATATCTTGAACAGAACTATGCTGGTCTGTACAATACAGACATATATAGAACATTTTTCATGATGTATATCTTGAACAGCGTTGGTCTGTATAAGACGGACACATATAAAACATGTTACATGATGTATATCCTGAACAGCGCTATGCTGGTCTGTACAAGACGGACACATATACAACATGTTACATGATGTATATCTTGAACATCGCTATGCTGGTCTGTACAAGCCGGACACATATAAAACAAGTTACATGATGTATATCTTGAAGAGCGCTGTGCTGGTCTGTACAAGACGGACACATATAAAATGTGTTACATTATGCATATCTTGAACAGCGTATGCTGGTCTGTATAGGTACGGCTCGTAACGAGCCGTCTCATCAGGATCTGTACTTTTTGTAAGCAATTTTCTTTCTATTAGAACAAAAACAATCCCGCTTTTCATAAATGGACTAGTCTGAAAATCATTGTGTGACGGTTGGATTGGCTGCAAAATTAACATAATAGGAAATGTTGTATTGATATAAAATAAAAAAAGGTAATTAATTTAAATATAGAGTTTTAGTGGCTTGTAACCTATTTTCTTTTAGTTTTGCGGAACCTTGTATTTGAGGCTGGTTTGTTGTCATTTAATCATACTTCCTTTTTTTATTAATAACTGATTCTAATGTTGTAGACGTTAGTCATATTTCGTTAATATTTTTTGCTGCTTCCTAAAAAATAGTTTGGCTAGAAAAAATCTTTGTAACTTTGTTACCATCGTTGTTTTGACAAATTTTTGTTACATGGTTTTTGATTGGTTGTTATGTAGCACGCACCGCTCTGTTAGAAATCCTATCCGCTTTCGACACAGGTGATTTTTCAGTGAACAAGTCTAGACTGAAAATATTTTTCTTCAATTATTTCTGTCTGTTTTAATATTTGAACTATAATATTCGGACCTTGATGGAATAAAATCACCATTACTTGACAGTGTTTGCTCCCTATCTCTCTCTCTCTCTCTCTCTCTCTTTGTTATTTCATTCATAGTTCAGTCATGCATTCAGCAGTTCTACGCAGTCACTGGTGATAAGATCACGAAGCTTCAAACGTCAAACATGTACAGAACTAGCTCTGTAGCCTATTTCACCAACATTGCAAAGTATACTTTTCTAGCAAAGTATACTTTGAGGGAGTAATCATTTCTTTTTCCTGAAATGCATTATTTCATATAGAACTAACAAATGCATATATTTCATGACTAAAAGTATGCAGAATTATTATACTGAATTTATTACATTATCACAGCCAAATTGGCTGTGATAATGTAATAAATTCAGTATAATAAAAATTAATAAATTTATCCTAAAATTGAAAATTTCTTTCTCAAAGTATACTTTGCTGGAAAAGTATACTTTGCAATGTTGGTGAAACGGGCTACTGGTTCTAGGAAAAATTAGCCCCCCCAGACTGGATCTACGCAGTCATTCGCCACTCAGTCACTAAATCAACCTTAAAGGTGCATGCCCACTCAGTAGGTACAAACTGTTCTTTATGGGAATTAAATAAGTGTATGATTGTGTAACTATTCCACCAGTTCTAAAAAATACGAGTGCCCGCTATATGGATATAATCATTTAGTAATATTTATTTTACTGATAGTGACGCGCGGTGGTATCAGGCTATTTTCATATGCAAATGAGGCATGATATGTTTTAATTATTTATATACTAATTAAATGCGTCGCCTAAAAAAATAATATTTTCGACAGATTATAAAGTATGATCAGTGCACATCAAAAAATAAATACAGATAATAAATAGTAATGTCCGTTAGTATTTTAATGAAACACGGTTATCGCCCCTAATATCAGTGTGACAATGTACGTCTGATGTAAAATGTATAATAATGCCAATTAATACGAGGGGTAATGGTGAATGAATGTTTATTTTGTCAGACAATTTCTCAGATTATGTCTCTGATATAAAGAACAGTTTGTGCCTACTGAGTGGGTATGTACCTTTAATATAATCATCAAAATGTGTAAATGTTTAATAAGACCAGAATATACAATTGTCACAGATTGTTAGTTCACAGTTCTGTGTGGGATTTTGCTCTATACCAGTCATATGTGGCTGTAGCTGGAAAAATGGGTATTATGGGTTTTTTCACCAGTGTAGGTCAAGATCAGCCTACGAGCCATTCCATCAGTGAAACACCCGCCACCTCGTTATCATGCTACAGGAGTGTGCTTTTTGTTCAGGAGCTACACAGGTCACAAATTCCATAATCCCCATTTTTCCAGTCACAGCCACATATAAGTACATAAAGAGGATATAGATAATAGTAGGTTAATGCCGTGAATGGGAAAAATATATGGAAAGGCTTAGGAAATGGGATGGTGCCGCGCCAGATATTTTTTCCATGGCACTAACCTACTATTCTATTTATCCCGTCAACACCTTCAAATGGCTTTAACATACAAAAAAATAACCCCATTCACCGCACATATTCATAAGCAGTGATTAGGTCGTATTGACAGGATATCAAACATGTTTCACGGCACCGTGTTTCACGGCACACACGCACTGTGTTGACGGGATAAGAAATGTTATGTGTGTGATGTGTAACGATACTTTTTTTGACACTGACGGGCCAGCACGAACCCGGGAGCCGAATATATGCTTTAAATGTGCCGGAATGGGGACCCATATACAAAACAATGGACACAAAATGATTTGTGTCAGTCTTAGAATCTTGTATCGATTCAAATATTAGCTTTCAAACCCGAGAACTGGAAGTGACGTTTTTATGCCCTGCCTATTGCCCGTTAACATGCGTAATTACATCAGCATATGCATAATACATGGCTGTTTCCATATTAGATTGTTTCTTTGCGTATTCTATTCAATAATATGCACATCCTCGTAACTTGACAAACACAAATGGGCAATGGTGAGAACAATGAACCTTATTGGGCCAATATTCTGAGAAAACAGGCCATATCGTCGTTGCATCCAGTACGCACATATGATCAGGATCCACACTGTTTGAATCAACGCTATTCCCTCAGTCAATCGTCCATAATGAAGCAAGTGAATACAAATAGTCCGGCCGCTGGGAGCTTAACCTTGTTTTGAATAACATATGTTTTTATTACCGATTTTGCTTGCCCAGACCATCCACATCAGTAATCCGACTGATGACACTATGTTATCCTTAAGAAATTGGCATGAATACATAATGGCCGCCGAAGTTATATAAGTCATACATGTGGTTTCATCCACTTGAGTTATTGACATACTTTAAGAGTGTAAAGTGGATTTACTTCACTTATCAAGATAAGTGGTCAACATCAAAATACATTTCAATTGATTGTTAGATTGGAAAAATTCAAAATGGCCGCAAAACGTAACATATTTTACACATGACTGCTCTTACACTCCATATCAAAACAAAAGGTATGCTGGTCTTGTATATATTGACACATTAAGCGCTTTCAGTAAGTCACACGATTAGACCCGTTGTGAAGAGCGAATATACAACATGGCCGCCACGAATACATACATTATCTTATGGTAATAATTAAGTATTTAATCACACACTGGCGTAATATCGTAGTAAATTGGTACAGGAGTACTGAAGTTATGTATATACGTATTTTATGAACGCTCTTAGCAACTTAGGAATATGGCAGAAATTAATGATGGCCGCCAAATATAAAAAAAAATTTTTGCCTTATATAGCGCAAATTGCACATACTTACTCTGATTGCTGAGTAATTGAAGCATATTAGTATACATATCTCGGGTTTATGGGCACATTAAATAGGTTAGCTACCTTTCGAATGCAATGTTATACAATTATATTAATGACAGAAGTCTTATATAAATATAAAATACATTGCAATGACAATCATACCGTGTAATATTGTGTAAAGAACAAAAGGTTTATATATACCAATCTTGCGTTGTGTCTTTGTTATTTCTAACCATGGTATGCAATTAAACACTCGTGTCAATAGTAAAAGTCCAAATGGCTGCTAAATATAATAATATTACCACTTGTAGCAACCATCTTTTAATAATTAAACCATAGACATATAACTGCATTCAGTCATCAAAGGCAGCACATTGGTATATCAGTATTGGTCTTGTGGATAAAGTAAACATTTCTATATATTACATTCTAGTATGCACTCGTTCACTTGTCTCCATACATGTACCGGAAATCCAAGCTGGTATGCCAATGTGAATACATTACATTTATAATAATAATACAATCGTTTATAATCACCATTAAATAGTGATTATAAACGATTGTATTATTATTATTTTTCATTTTTTACAAATTATTCTTGTCTTGACCAAGACTATTATATATATCATATTAATCAAAGAGTCAGTTAATCTTTCTATGTAATTTCATACGTTGTGCACCTTCAGAAATCAAACGGTTTGTTAATACAATGTACATGAAATCGGATAAACGGTGCAATATAATGTGTTTACACAGGTATTGCCAAATAAAGGTTCAACGTAGTATTTCCATAGTTGTAGCATATTTCACCAACATTGCAAAGTATACTTATCTAGCAAAGTATACTTTGAGGGAATTTTTTTCAATTTAATGATAAATTTATTAATTGTTATTATACTGAATGTATTACATTATCACAGCCATTTTGGCTGTGATAATGTAATACATTCAGTATAATAATTCTGCATACTTTTAATTATCAAATATATGCAGTCGTTAGTTCTATATGAAATAATGCATTTCAGGAAATATAAATGATTACTCCCTCAAAGTATAATAGATAAGGATACTTTGCAACATTGATCAAATCGGCTACTGGTGAACACCACCTACATGTACTCAAGTTGGTGTAATTAATTTACTTAAACAAACTTTATACAAGTATATTTCAATGACGATCGCATATTTATTAAATGATTATTAAGATAGCGAACAAGATACGCAACGGACACCCATACTCATATGCAAAGAAGAAACTAGCGCAATAAATACTTCATAATTAACAAATGAGACAGTGGTGATCGCCTTCAACGCGGCACAAATATGTACTCCACGACCAGCGGTGTGCGGTTCCAAAAAGAAAGCGACAGCCCATAAACCACATAAAATAAAACAAATGCATTAGCTGTGTCCTACCCATTGTATTTAGTCCGTATTACCTCCGTTTTCTATTCAGACTTATTGCATTTGTGATTGAAGTCGGCGTTCCTTTTTCGGTATTTGCGTATAGGACTGCGTCATATCGTATTAGTTTTTACATATCATATTCATCCACAGGCGCTGAATTATGTTATATGTTAAAAAAAGAAAATATGTTACACACTAATTCGACAAAGATAACGTATTGCTATTGCTTATCATAGAAACAGTACGCAGAGGAAATTGTTCTACTTACCTTACCAAATCATGAAAATATATTTTGCTGTACATCGTCGATAGTAGTCTGAATATAAATCAAGTATTTGCATCTTATCAAATAATACGTGACATTCAAATAATGTAGATCAATCATCATGTACATACAGACGTTATTTATTTTAGCAATTGTGTAACTTTCAGAGAAAGAAAACATATGACCCAAACAGGCAATACGTATAATTTAGATCAGGGTAAAGCTTTATCGAGCGGATTATCGCTCGTACATGAGGACAAACGTGATCTAAATTATTTATCACATCCTCATGCACATACATTGCACACGAGCTGTGTTAATACAGAAATAACACCCGGAAATGTGTCAAAGATGTGATAATGTAATAATAATTCCAGTACAAAAATATTTACACAATTCCCTAACATTTGATTGGCCCGTAGCAAGTCTCTGTCCAAAATTTATATCCCAGTAAACTCCCACGCCGAACTACTTTCTGTAACCGTGAGGCGCAGTTAAAATAATTCTTAAGAAAACGGAAAATAAACACATTTTCTTGATGAATTTATTTCAAATGCTGGAATTATAAGGAATGAATGGCCTTTTTGTGGAATTTATCGGGGATATAAACTTGGAAAAGTCGCAGGAATACTGGACGAGGCCTTTCGGCCTTCGTCCAGTATTCCCGCGACTTTTCCAAGTTTATACCCCGATAAATTCCACAAAAAGGCCATTCATTCCTATAATAACAGTGTGAATCCTAAGTGGTTGTTCACGCTAAGTAAGTTGCAAGCATGTAATGGTAGCCAGAAACTGGAATATGGCTGCTGGATGGCTGAAATATATAGAGGATATTCATATTTGTTCAACGAATATGACACATATGTTCATCGAGTGGTGTGGAATGTCCATATTTCACGAGTGCCGTTATTCATTGCAAAAATATGAATATTCTTACCGCTCTATGGAAATTAGCAGAAATTAGTCGTATTTTCACCGGAAGATGTTTATTTCATCGATGAGAACATATGACTTTTATTAACATCGTATAACTATGTATTTCATGGGTAGGTATATAATAAATCAGTGTAGTCACCAATTGTGACGGAAATATTAATTACATGCATCTTTCATTTGTACTTGTTCATTTGTTATATTACAGACACTCAGGATGTTAATGGCGCTATAGTCTGAGGGCAATTGCTCAGAATCCGGCACCTCATGTTAATTTTTCTTTGTTAGTGGTTTTGTATTCGTTTTGGAGCCAACTTTCCGAAACATCCGAGTGCCATTTTTTTCGGATACTTTCAAGGTCATTTCAAGGTCATTCAAAATCAAGGTCAAATCCTGATAGAGATCTGTAAGATAATGTTCTTTGTTTTCACCAGCCACGACAAAAAAGGAACTTATTTAGTTACTTACTAGTGGAGCTCATGATGGGCTAGTAAATTAATGCACTCTGGTATGAACATAACGTTATCATTAAAGTTCGGGGGTAATCGCCATGAATGCGGCACATCGTGTTAATCTTTCTTCTCGTGGTTATTTTATAGTATAACCTTATAGGGTTCAGCTTTCAGAAAATAAGGGTGCCATTTCTTCATTGAACTTCAAGACACATAAGATGCTATATATACTTTTTAAACATATTCATTAATACATTTGGCATACAACAATTGTCAATATTTACATTGATATTGATAATACATTTATGTTTGAAATAGAAAAGCAGTCATCAAATGCCAATATCATAGTAGGTAGCAGATATTGATACCTGTAAATTCAACAATCAAACTGCACATGTTTCGTATTCTTTATCATAATTCCGCATTTATTAATCTAAAGTAAGCTTTCCGCAATAATACGATATGTTGAACAATTCTGCAGTAATGTGTTTCCTGGCTACTGCAGAATTTGAAGATATGATATGGAGGAGTGGAAGAGTGAAGAGTAGGCTCCTGGTTACTGTATTAATCTAAATACATGTACATGTAAAGAAACATTTCTTCAGAAATGTATTTATGCCCCCTATGTAATAGCAAGGAGGCATATTGCATTGCTCTTGAGGTTCCGTATTTCCGTACGTCCGTCCGTGTAAATTTACGTGTTAAAGTCGAAGAGTTTCTCCAGTTAGAGTCCAGTATGCTACGGGGGCATATCCATGTTTTACAACATAATGCCTAGTTATGTAATGTATTTGTATTTACTTTTGTTAAGTTGAATGCCAGTTCAAGGTCATGGAAAATTAAGAATAATGTCGTATTGTATTTATCAAAATAATAAAAACAGGATAAATACCATATAATGGTCATCTACTGAATATGTGTGTCAGGTTTCATTAATTAAAAGAACACTATTAAAGCACAGATATCTTAGGAAATGATAAGTTCAATGTCATGCTTCATAACGTTTATAATTACTGATTGCTACCTATTAAGTTCTAGTAAATGCAGATTCGAACACAGTTCATCATGACTCATGCACGGCTATAGGCGATAGTTAATGTGTACGCGTGTCATGCTGCTACCACTGTGTATTGCGCCAGATATATGTTTTCACTGGTTCATTGGTCTCCTCTCCGTATCTTCTTTTCTAGTTTGGATAACGTCACAGTCTGGTTAAGAATGAAAATATAAGCATATATGATTGTATTGAAGGTTTGTGGTAATGTATAATAATCAGTATTAATCTTTGGTGGGATCGTGCTCAGTTACTTCCATACAGGACTCACATTGAGATAGCATCCCCCATAATATATAACCGTGTCTAATTTTCCGAGTAAAAGGATATGTACGAAATCCAAATGAAGATGGATTCACTGTTAACCAGACACCATACTAGAGGATCTATATAGTCAGCTTCTTTCATACTAAATAATAGCACCAACTTATTATTAAAATAGCAACTTTCACATAAAATATTTAAGAAACAATGCATTACAACGATATCTAGCTAACAAATCATACAGATCAGCACGTATCCACAAAGGGCTTATTTACTAATGTGTAATGGCTACCAGCAGTCTGTTGTGCCATCCGACTATGCACAATGATAGTTTATTTCATAAACCATGCTGGCTCTTGATAAAAACAGACAATCAATTTGAAAATACAAGCATAATGAATGATAACGATTAGCACATGATATGACATATTATTATGCATTGTATGCTTTCTCCACTGTAACGGATATCATAGGAGAACGTGACCAAGCCCACAATCAGCTCTGAATACAGAGCATTCTGATATGTGCTCTTCCTTATATAATATAAGCTAATAAAATAGCATATATAAGGGTTAAGTGCCTCGTTAAAATTGCTGTCCTCCTAAATTGCGCATTTTATAGTATTAACATGTTGACATTATTTACCATGAGTCTACGGTCCATATGGTTTTCTGCTTTCTAATATACACATGTAAACATGCGGTGATTTTGCAAATAGACAAACAACTCAGTTTGGTGACCTTCATTATGAGGAAGCTTATACTTACTGGAATGATTAAATTACTTAAAATAGCCAGTATATGTTTCAACTCGCTAACTGAGTTCTAAAAAGAGCATATGATATGCAAATACCATTCTGGGAATTGCTCTGCTTTTCTGAATGCAGTGTATGTATCAGATTCAGCTTAACACGAATATTAATTTCACATTATGGAAAATAATATATTTATTTGTAAACCATGACTAGATTTATCAAATATTTGACACATATATTTCTGGTGTATTGTTAGAATTTTGATATTGAATGCATGGATTAAAGCATCCATGTGACGTTCACTATTTGACATTTCCACTGGTCTATACTTGGCAAATCGTTTTATTTTGGTGGCCATTTTGAAAGTAAACATGATTTCCGTGCTCATTATGCTGTTGCTAGTAAATACCGTATTATCAATAGCCGATCATGCTGACTTAGTTCACTTTATTAATGAACTATATGGATGTGTGCACCGGCATCACTACTAAGTACTTTTAGCCTGTATAAACTGCATCAGTACATTTCTTATACGATACTTTGAACTACAACTATTGGTATATATACATGAAATTACGCTCCTACGTGTCTTACATACTAGCCTATTTGAAAATGTAGTCTTTCGGCGGCCATTTTGAAAATATAACCGCCGTACATTGAAAATACTTGTGTGTTTCTGCTAGTAATATGCTGAACATCTATTATTCCGATCTTCTGAGCAATTTATACGGTTATCAATTCAATAAGAACTGCAAATTAGCATATCCCTATCATTATTCGGACACCAAGCATGAAAGAAGTTCAATGATCTTGGAATGACCGTGGCAGTGGTTTAAACAAATGGCACCCGGATGTTTTGGAAACCTTATACATTCAAGTTTATAAAATAATTGGGTGCCAAACATTAACACGAGGTGCCGGATTTGTATACGTATATGTACATTTGCCCCCGGACTTGTCGTTTTTGCGAAGAATCGATTACCGTGTCTGTAGACACGGAAATCGATTCTTCGCAAAAACGACAGAAGTCTACCCAGAGGTGCCATTTCGTGTGATGTTGCACAGTAAATGATATTTTACATAAACACTTTTGGAGCCAATGTTATGAAAGACAACTTCTGGCTTAGAGAGATTTCACTATAAATCAGACATTTGATCATTCTGAGCCATGGTTTTGTGCCATGCGATCACAAACAGACATTATCACCTGAGATAAATGACCAAGAAACTCATCAAACATACGATCACATGTGTTTGTCTTGGTGTCCGATTTAGAGATGTTCCACTGCACATTGTTTCACTTTCTATTTATGCAGACCAGCACAAGCACACGCGCATGCGTACGCAGTACGCGCACACATACGCACATCCGGGCGTCATTGTGATCAGATTCCTAATTATACGTACAGAGGTACCTCTTTACACCGGACCCTCAGAAAGCTTCAAATAATTGTGTCTGTTCTTCATTGCAAACACGTACACGCATACGATGTGTGCTCATATGCCTGAAATACAGTGGAACCTCTATAAACCGGACACCCTCTGAACTTCCCACGGTGTCCGGTTTATAGAGGTTCCACTGTATATTTACAGTGGGGTCAGCGTGTAAGTGCACACACGAACGAACACGACAGGTTGGAACCAACCTGTCGTGTTCGTTCATGTGTGCACTTACACGCTGACCCAACCAGCGTGTAAGTGCACACACGAACGAACACGACAGGTTGGAACCAACCTGCGTGTTCGTTCGTGTGTGCACTTACACGCTGACCCCACTGTATATCTTTATTTACCAAATTTTATAAATCTGCTTCCTATCCTCCACCATGTATATCTTACACAACCACCTGCGTTAATCTTGCCAATGCCATCAACATTTCTGTACATCTATTGGCAATGCCAACTGGCAATCAAAATGCAAAAACAATCAAGCATTTTGATTGCATGAGCCTGAGCTGTGGCACAGCTCAGGTTCAGCCAATCAAGCTGCTTGATCTGAAGTACAATATTCAAGTATTTTGAAATAAAGAAACTGGCAAATTTTGGCAAGATTAGCACAGGCGGTATAGTATATATAGCGTATCGCAGACGCGTGTGTCTCAGATATCACAATTATTAATTCGCCCGCCGCCATTGATTAAGCTATCACTTTGCGATACGTATTCTAGTCCATGGAGTCAGCTGGTAAATATTGACATAAAGCCAGCAAAGGAAATCTACCACAAGTAATAAACTTCACTCTCCGCTCAATGCTTGCCTTTTTTTGCAAAGCGGAGTGGTGTTTTTGCGAGAAAACGAATCGGTTAGTATTATATGTATACAGTCAGTTTCCACACCCATACCACCCACAGGTTCTTGACGAACGGTTTATGTTTCGGTGTTTTATAGGTTATTTACGGTATATCTGGTTAGGGTGCATTGTTACCAATTAGGGGAATTAGCCCCCATTCTGGGAATGACCCCCGAGCTGGATCTTACATATATATATATCATATATATATATATATATATATATATATATATATATATATATAAGATATATATATGACTGTCACTGGAGAAATGGGGCGTATGGGTTTGCTGCCAGTGTAGATCCCGATGAGCCTGTGCATCCACACAGTCTGTCTGAACAAGCGCTGCACTGTTCGCCATTCCATCAATGAAACAATCCGTTATACTTCTAACTAGAAATATACCCGTACATAGCTATCAGACACCAGAAGCGTGCTATTCGATCAGGAGCTACACTGGTGACAAATCACACAAGCCCCATTTATCCAGTCACAACTCCACATAAAGGGGTCAATGGAAGAAGGGGGTTAAGTCCCTTATTGACTTAGCTCCCTTCTTCCATTGACCTCTACATAACCTTAGACTGTCCATTTCAAATTATCTATAGAAATTAACCGCGCCATTATGTCTACTAGTCCATTTAATTGCTTCCTGTGCCGGAATCCTAAGATGTGCGCATGCTCAGTCAACACTGTCACCATAACTGGATAGATTGGCTTGTGGTACTTAATAACAATGCGGCCAGTGTAGTTCCTGATCAAATAGCACACTCATGTAGCCTCATAACAATGTACATGTATATTGCTGGTTAGAAGCATGACAGGTGTTTCGTCAATGGCATGGCGAAAAGTGCAGATCCTGATCAGAACAATTTCTCCAGTCGCAGCTAAGTATAATCACACACGCCATGCGATTTTGTACCTTCGGACATCTGCGTAATTTCATGAAATACGTTTACAAAATTTACAGTATTTTTCATAAATGAAGTTAAAAGTTGACGAAATTTCCAGATTACATGCGGAATATAATTCCGCATGTACTCTGAAAATTGTGTCAACTTCTGACGCCATTTACGGAACATATGGTAAATTTTGTAACCTTATTTAATGAAATTACGCAGAAGTCCGAAGGTACAAACTCGCGTGCATGTCGTGTCTCAATTACACCGTCAACTTTTTAAGTAACTATTAATTATTAATGTCTTTCCTGTCCGGGTGAACGTCTAGCCAGCTGTCCGGACTGAGATAATACTACAATTCGCGTCTTCCTGCATTTAATTAGTGTCGAATTCCTGAGTGTCAGAGCAGCAGTTTATTTCATCGAAACGAAAGTACGGACATACTTGTGGACAGAAGTAGCCCGTACCTAAGGATTGTCTTAGACTTGGAAATAAATATCCCGTACCCCGCATTTTCTTAGTCTTGGACAGAAACATCCTGTACCCCCGCATTTTCTTTTCGCTGTCTAATTCCAGTCCATGAGACATATTATGATTGTCTAAATCCCGCTCCATGTCCCGATACCACTCCGGAAAGGGGAAGCCATCGATAGGTGAATATCAACCGTTTAGAAGTGAGGTCTGATGACGTGAAATTCATGACGTCAGCATAGTAACAGTGCCATAAAGTTTTTACATATATCAGTCGTTCATATATACTGGTTTTCAGTGGCGATTATCATTAGTGTTCTTTACATTACAATTAGAGCTCGAACATTCTGGTACACCTCGTTACTCCCTCCTATACACAGTACCATTGAATGGGGAGTAAAGCATTTTTTTTAGCTTATTTAAAAAAAAATATATTTTTTTTTTAAATAAGCTAAACAAATTCTTTACTCCCTCCTATACACATAACTGAATGGGGAGTAAATAATTTCTTTAGCTTATCTTTTTCACTTAATAATGCTTTTATGTATATTTAATGCATTTATATATTGTACCTCGGTCCGCTACTTCAACCTGTCCTCGTACAAATATGTGTACATGTAATATATTGAATGACAATACACCACACGCCAGCAGTAGGTTCCACATACTACTGTAAGCAATCTCATATTCCGAACTGTACACAATTCTATATTTAATAAAATCACAAGTCTGACAAATTCATTACTACAAATACCAAACGAATTGAAAAAAGTATGTTACCCGGTATGTCTGTAGATAATGACGCCGACGTCAACACACCCTCCATTCTGAAAGTCACATGTGTCTGCATGTGACTTTCAGAATGGAGGGTGTGTTGACGTCACCATCATTAATATCTACAGACATAGCGTCTTTCTTTTTTTCTTCCAAAAAATAATTTGCATTAAAAAATGTCAGATTGATGGTTTGATTACATACGGAATTCTGTATGTTTTCACAATTTGAGATCGCATTTTTGTCTCTGGAACATTCTTTTGGCATTTAGTATATATAACGGATGTACGACAATATAATGACTTAATGTACATTTAAAAGTCCTATGTCATAATTATATTCTAGTTTGCATTGGAATTACAGAATGTCGTGTCCATTTCTTAACCCGTTAAACCCGAAAGACCCGCTATAGCGCACAGGTTCTTGAAGAACGTTTAATAATTCGGTGTTTTATGGCTTATTTCGGTACCACTGGTGGTTTGGATGCATTGTTACCAACATACAATTTACGTCACCTCCCGCGAGTTACAGGTATACGTACGAATGGGTATGTTGACGTTCGGAACGGTGATTGTGTAGATAATTGACGATTTATGTCGTATGTAATGATTGAGCATTAGTAGTTGCACAAAACTATGTAAATTACCCAAAACCAATGAAATCCACCAAAATCTACCCAAAATGCACCTAAATACCCATATGACACCAAGATACTGACCATCTGTTGAAACCTGTGCTATAGCGGTATTTGCAAACAGTGCAGATCCAGATGAGCCGGCTCGTAACGAGCCGTCTCATCAGAATCTGCCCTTATTGCAAGTATATTTTGTTTCATAGTTTCACATCCCATTATTATCAATGGACTTAAAATCAGTTTGTGAAGATTGGATTTGTCGGAAAATTAACATGGAAAAGTACATGTTATATATTCAGGGGTTAAAGGCACTGTGTCGCAGACTGTCTCAGAGTGCACGTGGCTTTTGTATTGGCGATTGACGTATCTGACAAGTCATGTGATTTTGTACCTAAGAAAATATACGATTTATCATGAAAACTATTTACAGAAGCTGCGATCTTTTCTGTAAACGTGGTAAATAACAATACAAATGGACGAATTTGTATAGCAAATGTGGAATGATTTTTGATGTTTTTTTTTTGCAGCTCAAATATGTGATTTTTCAACTTCATTTTTTTGTTTTGGCTCATTTATTTCCTATTTCATATCGGAAACAACATGCGTTACATTATATCCAGTATCCAAAATGCAAAATTTGCACACAAAAAACAACATACCAGCGCATTGGAGTTGGGGGAATAATACATTTGAGACACAAAGCTTATCTATTTTAAAATAAAATGTCTAATGTTCCACTTCTTAATGGTAGGTCTGAGAGTCAATGACACGTGGCAGACAGCTCCGACAATAATCATACATACATATATCGGGCAGTGCCTGTATGATCCGGCTCTGGCAAAACCAACCCAATCGCATCGCCGTTGTTTTTGCCGATATTGATTTCTAAAAAATGCGATATCTTTTCGAAATAACGTCGGAAATTGACACAAAGACTAGTGCTTATGCGGAATTTAATTCCGCATAAGCTCTGACATTTTGGTCAATTTAAGACGTCATTTACGGAAAATATCGAGTGATTTTCGACATCAAGATCGGCGAGAAAACGGCAATTTCAGGGTCTGAAAAGATATTTGTCTTAATAATAAATTGATGTCGAGCATCTGATACGAGACACGCGATGTGACTTTGTACGTAAGAAGATGTGCGATTTTTCATGAATATTATGTACAGAAACTGATATTTTCTGTAAATGACGCCGAAAATTGACGAAATTTTCGTAAAGTTTCGATGTCATTTACAGTTAAAATCGTAATTTTTGTAAATATTTTCATGAGATATGGCGCACAGGTACAAACTTACATTGCCTGTGTCAAATAACGTACATGTACTATTCATTTGTAGATTCATTTTACTGTGCAAGTCTACTTGTGATTTCTTAAATATCATATTAAATCAACCAAATGTTGGATTATATGTATTGCATAAGCACATCATCTAATTTGAAGATGTACTGAGGAACGAACATGATTTCCGTGTCGGGCTCATTTGCAAATGTATTAAAACTGATGTATTATGATTGTATTAAACTGTATTAACCCTTTGGACCCAACAGCCCGATATAGCGGTTTATGCAAACAGTGCATATCCAGATGAGCCGGCTCGTAACGAGCCGTATCATCAGGATCTGCACTGTTTGGAAGTAATTTTCATATTGTTGAGAACAAAAAATACCCCCCTTACATAAATGGACTAGTCTGACAAGCATTGTGTGATGATTGGATTGGCTTCAAAAGTAACATAAAACAAAATCCATTCCAGTTACTTAGGGGTGAAAGGATTAATACACTGCGAAAGCCTATTTTATGCAATAAACCTGAATATTGAATTCATTTCAGATACAGTAACAAACGATTGACGGAGGTCAGAAGAAGAATGGGGGCTAACTCCCCAATTGAGTTAGCCCCCTTCTTCATCTGATCCCTGAAGTTCTGTTCGTGACACTGTGAATAGTCTGATTTAAGAAGCGGGTTACACAAGGTGTATGATCACGTGGTTAGAACAACAACAACACTGGCTTAAAGTGTTGAAAGCGCGCCCACTCCAAAGTATATAACGGATGTTGATGTAATATGGCGCAGCAAACGAGTCTTCATATCGGCACATACTTTTTCTCGATTTCTGTGTCAGTATTGTCAGTAAACACGGAAATCAATTCTTCGCAAACACGACAGAAGTTTGCGCCGAAGTACCGAGACCACCAAATGCAGCTTAACAAGACGCGTTTGGTGCGCCATATTTCATCAAAATTCGTTTACATAATAAGGACAATATAAAATAATACGTACCTTGAATCGGAGGCGCTTCTGGAAGTTTCAGTAATTGTTGTTGTTGTTATAACCACGTGATCATGCACCTTGTTACAGTTGACTCGCTTTCTTGTTTCTGGTCCGCTACACCTGTCCTTTCCCAGACGACGCAGATATTTCCAGTGGAATCTGCGCATGAGCGGAAATGAATTTCCTTTGATGAAACACGTAATGGCGTCTCTGTTATATACGCGGGTAATTGAGAGGCCTTATAAGTTATAGGTATAAATGTATTTAACATATATAGGTATGTAGATATAATCAGTCTGTTTCCGGTATGCAGGAAATATAATAATATTAATGTTTAAATGGAACGTCTGCCATTTATTTCTGGAAATGACGTCGATGTAGCTTTGATGATATATTATTCAAGGTGTATGATCACGTGGTACTAACAACAACAAGTACCGATTCAAAGTACGTATTCTTTTATAGTGTCCTTATTACGTAACGGATTTTGATGAAATATGGCGCATCAAACGCGTGTTGTTAAGCTGCATTTGGTGGTCTCTGTATTTTCGCCCACACTTCTGTCGTTTTGCGAGACACGGAAATCGATTCTTTGCAAAAACGACATAAGTCTGTGCCAAACTCCCTAGACTACCAAATGCAGCTCATGAAGACGCGTTTGCTGCGCCATATTTCATAAAAATCCGTTGCATATTAAGGAAAATATCAAATAATACTTTGGAGTGGGCGACGTTGTTGTTGTTGAAACCACGTGATCATGCACCTTGTTATTTGTTAGATCTCAATAAAGACTTACATTACGTTTGTGTAAACAAACAGTATCGGACGATTTTAATAAACTAAGACTACTTATAATATGTAAATATACTCTTCTTGGCATCGTGATTCCGGTGTCGATCGCCGTTGTCGCAACTGGCGAAAGAAATACAGTGTAATCTCTCTAAACCGGACACCCTGGGAGGTCCCCATGGTGTCCGGTTTCCCCAGGGTGTCCGGTTTAGAGAGGTTCCACTGGAAACCAGGCATATGACCACTCCAAGACATGTTGCCATGTTTTGCGTTCACGAACAGACATTACCATCGGAGATAAATAACAAAACAACCCACGAAATACCAATAAAGCGATTTACAGGGTGACCGGTTTATATATAGAGGTTTCACTGTACATGTAATAAAAGTGTTATATTTCTTGGAAATTAAATGTTTATTTTCTCTCGTGTCCAACTAATTTATTAAATCCCAATAATGGCAATTATATGCACACACACCTCTCAAGAATGAGAAAAAGATATTACTAAACACGATACATCTATCTGCACCTCTGTTGTTTATTCAAACTCCTATTTATAGGAAGTCCGAAGTCCGCAGAGAAATTTGAATCGGACCAACTTTAAAAAAACGTTCGATTCCGTCCAATTCAAATTTATCTGCAGAATGTTCAGACTAACTACACAAGAAACACTGCTATATAGCTCTAGCATTGGCGGACTCGTAGTGTTAACGACTGGAACATCGATGGTCTAGTAACATAAGGTCGTAACTGCTATGCCAAAGCATAGCAGTTACGACCTTATGTTACTAGACCATCGATAATGGTCATCACTAAACGGAAGAAACCGCAGTCATAGTGATGAAAAATAAGATTTACCTGAGACCTCATGGTCGCCGGCATTACTACAGTGTAAACAATAGACCACGTGATTTCATACCATGGAACAGTGTAGACCCTGATCAGACTGCGCAGGCTGATCTGGGTCTACACTGGTCGCACAGTCAACAACATGTTTTCTCGTGTCACAGTTAGAAATAGCATAACAGAAGTACGTACATTTCTCTCGAGATGTAACTAAGCGTTGAAATCTAATTTAAAAAAGTTCCAGAATTTCATTAAAGTAGCGTTACCATGTTTTCCTTTAATGATGGATTAAACTTTAGATCGAATATGCGACAGTGAGATTCAGATTAAGTCACATATACGCACTTAACATACTGAGCTTGATAACGGGTATTGCCTCTTAATTTCTCCGTGAAAGTATTCTTCCTTTACAGGATTGGTGATTAGAAGTCAAATCCGATACTGGTATTCTGATTAAGTGACATATACGCACTGAAACAAAAAAAAACCAACTCAGATTGAAATTAAATGTTTCCTTTGAATTTTCCGTGAAAGCATTTATTTTTTTTGAATAACGGGTTAGAGATTACATGAACAATGTGATGGTGTGGTTCACACTAAGTGCTATCTACGTCCTGAAACAAAACTCACATTGAACACGAATATCGCAACCGATTGACTGATTTATTGAGGTTTTACACCCGTTCAACAGCAATGTCATATACAGACGGAAATGCACCTGTATGGGAAGAGTAATATGTCGCTGTGACTGAAGAAATGGGGATTATGGGGTTTACGACCAGTGTAGATCCAGATCAACCTGTGCATCCGCACAGTCTGAACAGTATTTGCACTGTGCGTATTTCCAAATGGGGATTATGGGGTTTACGACCAGTGTAGATCCAGATCAGCCTGTGCATCCGCACAGTCTGATCAGGATTTGCACCGTGCGCATTTCCAAATAGGGATTATGGGGTTTACGACCAGTGTAGATCCAGATTAGCCTGTGCATCCGCACAGTCTAATCAGGATCTGCACTGTTCGCCATTCCATCAATAAATCACCCGTCTCGCTTTTAACAATAAATATAGATCGTTACCAGGCTACAGTTGTGTGCTATGTGATCAGGATCTACACTGGTCACAAATCCCATAAGTCCCATTTCTCCAGTCACAGCCACACGTATGTTTCGTACTGAAATTATAATAAAAAGGTTCGGAATTGAAACACATGTAAAATGTCCTGATTCGGTGTCAGGCACCTGTATTACATCCATTAGGCCTCGGATGTAAACACCAGTAAGAGTTACTATTCATATATGATACCAATTATTTAGTCAGCACGAAACTGAGCCGAGCCAGTTAACTTATACAATGAAACCTCGCTAAACCGCAGGTTGAAGTAATGGACCATAAAAGCATCAATAAGTGATACAAAATAATGGACCAAGGTCTATAAATACATTAAATACACATAAAAGCATCAATAAGTGAGAGAGAAAAAGCTACACATATTTTTAACTTATTTGTTTCTTCACTTATTGATGTTTTCAGGTACCGTGAAACCTCTCTAAACCGGACACCAAGAAAACACCTGTGATCTTACTTTTGATGAGTTTCTTGGTCATTTATCTCAGGTGATAAATAGAGGATATTCCATCGTAGATTTTGAATAGCGGGAAATAATACATGAGTGTGCGTCGGCTTCCGCGTAAGCAACGAGTGAGCGTAGCGAACGAGTTGCTTGCACGGACGCCGACGGACACGAGTGATGGAATATCCTATTTATTACACGTCAACGGCGGATATATATGCACATTTAGTCTATTTTTGATATTAAAATCAATGAATTGTGATGTGCGCATGAATAGTTACACAATGACGTATTTTCCCGCGTTTTGACGTTACGTTGTGTGACGTCAATGTAAACTTTTTGAAATCCAAATTACGCAGCTGTTTCTATGAACCAGATACATGTGACTGCATGTTTGGAATGTGCATTAACATTCTAGATTAGTCGAAACCCTTTCCAAGTTTTCAAAAAAACTTTATTTTGACTAAAATAAAAAGTTAACATTTTGCATGGTAGCTCATGGTTTCCAAGAAAACAGGCGCGCAATTACGGGTGTTCTCTTCACGATGTATTATTTGTAAGGAGTTGATTACTGGTTTTCTCTCACAGCGAAACCCATGCAAATAACTCGCAACAGTGTAATAATGTCTGTTCTTGATCGCAAAGCACACAACTATTGCTCAGAATGATCAAATGCCTGATTTACAGTGAAACCTCTCTAAGCCGAACACCCTGGGGACATCCCAGGGTGTCCGGCTTAGAGAGGTCCCACTGTATATTTAAAGTATTTATAGACCTTGGTCCGTTACTTCAACCTGTGCTCTAAACAAATACAACGTTGGTGTGATTAATTGCTATGGGTTATGCCATTACGGGCAACGGTGCTTGGCTACATGGGACGCTCCCAAAACTAGACTCATCATGTAGTGTCAATATTCAGAGGAAATTAAAATGTGTTGTCTGTTTGCTTGTTTGAAACTTGGTTATTTTCTCTGTGCGCTGATTTCGGATCTCCAACAACCCCCGAGGACACATTAAAGGGATGTGTGAGCATGTTGCCGACGTTAATCAGGAATGAGAAACAGTTGATTCCCATGCTGATACGATACAACACTGGCTCTGTGTAAACGTAACCCATCGCTTGTTAGAAACTATCGAAAACAACAACAGCAACAGCAACAACAACAAAACCGCCGCCGCTTGTTGAAAAAAAAACCCACCACAACAAACGGACTCATCGATTATCACAATATTGAGTAACCGCTTATCGGAGCAAGAGTGCCGAAGGTCACCATATGTGGTTGTGACTGGAGAAATGGGGCTTACGGGATTTATGACCAGTGTAGCTCCTGATCAAATAACACAGCCATGTAGCCTGATAGCGATCTATATTGCTTGTTAGATGCGAGACGGGTGCTTCATTGATGGAATGGCGAACAGTGCAGATCTTGATCAGACTGTGCGGATGCACAGGCTGATCTGGATCTACACTGGTCGCAAAACCCATAAACACAATTTCTCCAGTCACAGCCACATATACGCCCGTTGAGGCATGGTCAGTAAACAAGGGCAATAACTCAATGAAAACAATGAATAGTTTCTTCCTCTTGTCATGATAAACCTGCATAGCGAATTTGGTCAGGATCCGTCAAGTCAACATGAGTAATCGCGAGGACAATGATACAGAATGCGAAAATTGAAAATGGCCGCCTCGGGGAGAGAGCTCAATGGAAAAAAAAGGAAAATCAAGAGGTGTGTTCCTCGGTGGCATAGTAAAAATGTGTATAACATTTTGTTAAGACCCATCAAGTATAACATTCATTATCGTCATGGCAAGCTATTCCCATTCCCCGCCCGCCGCTCGCCCGTACAGTGTAAATATACAACACAGTCCATTTTTTTTCAAGGGGCGTATAAAGACGAACTCACCGCGTGCAAATGTGTGTTAATTGATTATGAAAGCTGTACCGAAACGCTCATTAAGTCCCCCTTCGTCATGGTGAATCACACATGTTTATTTATCCAGACCGAATTTAGAACTGATAACGTCGAATTTAAATAACAAGCGAAGCTTCGAAAAACACGAGTCTCGTGTTTTTCGCAGCATAGTTTGTTTTCAAAATTGAAGCGATTCCAGATTTCATTTGATCTGATCAGTTTAACTCGACTTCTAGAAGACCTTGAATTAGGATGAAGCCATAACTGTTTGATAGTTTCGAATCTCATATCCAACTTTCGTTGGTACAGTTTCACGAAACCTGCCCAGGTTTTACGGCCATATAAACAACGCAAAAACAATTTTTTTCGATAATATTAAATAAAAGCAAACTTAAAGAATGAGATTTTCTTTTTATTTCTTGAAATTTGGTCATATATTGATGGGAATTTAACATGCCCGGGGAAAACGGAGGCGGCGGAACTGGGGAGGAGTCAAAAAAGGAAACATTTTGGAATTTGACTCCGAAACCTGGCTAGATAGCCTCGAAGTGATCTAACTAAGAAAACAAAGTTCAAGTTCGAAAATCGGTTCACTATTTCTGAAATTTGAAAAATGTCCCCATGCTAAATCCCCATTGACATCTTAATTTAACATGTGAAAATTGTTTTTTCGTAATAAAATCAATATTGGACCAACTTTCACAAATTAAAAAGAAGGCTCATACTTAAATTTTTATAAAATTTAACATTATCGAAGACATATTGTTTTTGCATTGTTTATATAACCGTAAAATTTGGGCAGATTTCGTGAAACAGACAGTAAATGTGGGAGGAAACGAGACTAGCCTACCCAGAGAAAACAGACTATAGTTAACCAGGGACCATACATACATTTTTTAAATCATTAGCCCCAGAGCTAACATACCAGTTTTCCAAGGTGTATGATCACGTGGTACTAACAACAACAACAAGTACTGAAATTTCCGGAATCCATCTGATTCAAAGTACGTATTCTTTTATAGTGTGCTTATTACGTAACGGATTTTGATGAAATATGGCGCATCAAACGCTCAAACGCGTCTTGTTAAGATGCATTTGGTGGTCTCTGTATTTTCGCCCAAACTTATGTCGTTTTTGCGAAGAATCGATTTCCGTGTCTCTGACACGGAAATCGATTCTTCGCAAAAACGACATAAGTCTGTGCCAAACTCCCTGGACCACCAAATGCAGCTCATGAAGACACGTTTTCTGCGCCATATTTCATATTAAGGAACATATCAAATATTACTTACTTTGGAGTGGGCGACGTTGTTGTTGTTGTAACCACGTGATCATGCACCTTGTTTCCGAATGTAACCGTTGTGTACCATTGTAAGGGCATACGGTAATACTGGGGACTATGTATGGTCCCTGGCAATACATGTACAGTGAAACCTCGCTAAACCGGACACCCTGGGAGGTCCCCAGGGTGTCCGGTTTAGCGAGATTTCACTGTAAATCAGGAATTTGATTGTTCCGAGCCATAGTTGTGGGCTATGCGATCACGAACAGGCATTATCACCTGACCAAGAAACTCATCAAAATTCTGATCACAAATGTTTCTTGTTGCCCGGTTTAGAGAGGTTACACTGTACGTGGTAATTAATAAAGCAAAAAAGTAATAGCATTCATCTACTTTAATTTCAGATTTGTATCGTTTTAGTAAACCCATTAAATCGAGATGTAACCTGAAAAGAAATCTGTGTCTGTTAAATACTATTTTAATACCGAATAAGTAGTTAGCGCATTGAATGCTATTTCAGTTTGCCCATCATCTAGTGTACAACGTTACCTGATAAACGTTACCTGATAAATTATGGAAGGTAATATCCGCCATAATTCTATTAGGCTTGATGCTTGCTTGCTGATGACATTCTAAGTTCTATCCGTCTTATTACAATTCTATGTGGCTTGATGCTTGCTGACTGGTGCCATTACAACTTACTTTCATGTTATTGTATTCGTGTTTGTGACATTTGAAATCTTCTTGGTTGTAGTCTAAATTGCATGTGCATTTGGATTGATGCTTTATTCATTCGCACTGTTTCAAGTGACATCCGGAGTTCCATTATTGAGTATTGCATCGCTGTTTTGCAAATGCGTAATTCTATGTGACTTGATGCTTGCGTGCTGATGACATTACAACTTATATTCATGTTATTTTATTCGTCATGTGTATGTATTACATTTGAAATCTGTTTGTTGTAATTGTATTTGTCTTTCTTACATGTCCATTCTGCTGATTGCTTTGTTCATTCGTCTTATTTACATTACAATTATTGATACGTCCTTATTCGTGTGTCTGTTTTATTGCACTAAGCATTTGCAATAGAAAGTAAGAACAAACACTTAGCACTTTGAATAAGGCCGAAAGCTGTAAGGACAAATGAATGAAACATCAAGCCAAATGCGCATGCAATAATAAAGACAAATATATATTACAACCAAGATGATTTCAAATGTCATAAATACAAATGACGAATAGAATAACATGGATATAAGTTGTAATTCCATCAGCAGGCAGGCACCAGGCCACATAGAATTGTCATAAATACAAACGGTGAATGCAATAACACGCATAGAACGTGTAATGTCATCAGCCAGCAAGCATCAAGCCACATATAATTGTAATAAGACGGATAGAACTTAAAATGTCATCAGCCAGCAAGCATCAAGCCACATATAATTGTAATAAGACGGATATAACTTAAAATGTCATCAGCCAGCAAGCATCAAGCCAAATATAATTATGGCGGATATGACCTTCCATAATAAATATCATGAATATAATTACATGCTAGTGTCATTATGTACCAAGGCTCGGCTAGGAAACGGTAGGAATTCCTCGGCGAGCCTCGGATTCCTACTACTTTCCTGATCATGCCACGATAACCTAGGCTGTCGAAAATACCACTGTCTGTTTCACGAAACCTGCCCCAATTTTACGGATGTATAAACAATGGCAAAACCATATTTGTTTTCGATAATATTAAATTTTATCAAACTTTAATGGTGAGTCTTCTTTTTATCCCGTCAACACAGTGCGTATGTGCCGTGAAACACGGTGCCGTGAAACATTTTTGATATCCAGTCAATACTATTTTTGCATTTTACAGCCATCTGTACGTGTTGACGGGATAAATAGAATAGTAGGTTAGTGCCGTGAATGGGAAAAAATATCTGGCGCGGCACGGAAACGGGATGTGCTCGGCAGAGCCTCGCCCATCCCGTTTCCTGAGCCTTGCCAGATATTTTTTCCCATTCACGGCACTAACCTACTATTCTCTATTTATTTCTTGAAATTTGGTCCAATATTGATTTTACTGCGAACAAAATATGTACATAGTCGTACAATTTGGGCAGGTTTCGTGAAACAGACACTACTGTGTGTTCCACATTTTCTGCCGACAAACGTTTAGCCATTAAACACATTCAATCTAAAACATATTTAAATGTAAGAACTTTTTCATCAATGACAAAAAGTAACCCTACTCAAACAAACTTATTTGAAGAAATTCCATCAAATATTGATTTTATCGCGAAAAAAAAACACAACAATTTTCCTATGGGAATTTAACATGGGGGCTATCAATAGATTTTTCTTTTTTAAATAATTTTGAATTCGTTGACCGATTTTCAAAATCTAACTTTTTTTCATTAGTACATCATTTCCAAGCTATCTAGCGAGGTTTCGAAGTCAATTTTTTTCGCAATAAAATCAATATTTGATGAAATTTCATCAACTAAAAAAAATGGGCTGCGTGACTTTTTTGTTATTGATGAAAAAGTACTTACATTTAAATATACTTTAGAATGTGTTTAATTGCCAAACGTTCGTCGACAGAAAATGTGAAACAGACAGTAGGCTGGTATTCTATAAGTATGTGTGGGATCACAGATTGCGCAAATCCAGACGCTGGAGAGTTGAGAGACCCTGGCTCGAATGACACACATATAATACAGAGCTGAGTGGTGTTTCCCTAGGGAATTATTGTACCATTTAACGAACCATATTGTTTATATAATGTATCCATAATGTGGCAACACCGGGCATATTACATGTACTTTTGTGTACAGTGCAGACCGAGAGCGGATTGCACTATCGCAGTTTGCTTAGTGTCTTCACTGGTCGGCGTTTTATTTTGTCAACGAAGTACACGTTAAACATACCGTGTAAACTGTACTAACATCAATGGTTGCTAGGGGAGACGTACATGTATGCACTAGTATACCCACTCAGGGGCGGATCTGGAGGGGTGCGGGTTCCAGGGTTGCAACCCCCCCCCCCCCTCGTGCAGCCACGGAGTTAACATAGATCACAGTTTACCACCAGTTGGACTCTGAATTTAAATGCCGTAAAACACAGGAAAGTGCATTTCGAAGAGCTCGAAAATAGGACAACCCCCTAGTTGCGAACTGTAACTCTTACAATCTACTCCCGTACCGTCTGTAGCTAGCTACGGACGGTACAGGAGAAGATTGCAAGAGATACCTTCGCAACTAAACACTCCCCGTTCCCCAAATGCTGGATCCGCCCCTGCCACTCAGCCCGGATGATAACTTACTCAATTATACATGCCATTAGATGTATAGATAGTTCTGTACATATACGGAGTCAATATTTGTTTGTATCAAGATTACTGGGTGCAACATTATCCCTAGACTCACTCCATTATTTACATAAATCATTTTTTAATAATGTTCGTTCATATTCCATGGACATTTGGCATGGATTTGTTTAAAATTTGGCGTTCGCAGATCATACTACAATAGCGTGTGCAGTCTGATCAGGCTCTGCACTGTTCGCCATTCCATCAATTAAACACACAGTATGCTTCTAACAAGCAATATAGATCATTAACTAGCTACAGAAGTGGAGTGTTTGATCAGGAGCTACACTTTAAAGCAAGTATTAACAGTTTAATACACGTATAATGAGCACTTTGCAGTCATGGTCAAACTTTATACAGTATAACCTCTCTAAACCGGACACCATGGGGACCCCATTTTGCTTCATTTAGATGGGACGTGTCTGTTCATGACTGAAAATGACAAAAACGATTAATGGAGTGCTTAATTACAGCGGAGCCTCTCTAAACCGGACACCCTGGGGACGCCAGTGTGCTTCATTTAGACGGGACGTGTCTGTTCATGACTGAAAATGACAAAAACGATTAATGGAGTCCTTACTTACAGCGGAGCTGACAAAGAAGCTGGGGCCCGTTTCAGTAAACTTCGTACGACTAAAATGTTCGTAAGAGCAAATTTAGGAACGTCTGGAAATGTCAATTGATGGATTTACATTTATTGAACATAGGCTGCATATGCAGCCTATGTTCAATTAATGTAAATCCAATAATTGTTTACAAGAAAACGTTGTTAATGTGAAATGTACAGACTATCATAATTTTGCACTTACGAACATTTTAGTTGTACAAAGTTTAGTGAAACGGCCCCCTGATGTTTTAGTGTCTCCGGTTCATATGATCTATTCTGTGTTCAATTTTCAGCCTGATTTCGCCCTGCTCTTTGCATATTTCGTCAGATCTGATTGTATAGGACACCAAATGGACGTCTTTCCGCCTGATTGGATATACTATAATTACATCGGCGTAATATTAACTGATTTCCACCGTCCTGCTTACGACTACACATGTTGTCCTCTCTATACGAATAGTGGGCATCAAAGGACGGAATCATCGTTGTATGTGGATGTAACTGGAGAAATGAGGCTTATGGGTTTTGCGACCAGTGTAGATCCAGATCAGACTGTGCATCCGCACAGTCTGATCAGGATCTGCACTGTTCGCCATTCCATCACTGATGAGACACCCGTCATGCGCCTAACAATCAATATAGATCGTAAAAAACAACAACAAAAAACAACAACAACAACAACAACAAAAAAATAATCAATATAGATCCTTATCAGTAGTGAGCTATTTGATCAGGAGCTATACTGGCCACAAATCCAATTTCTCCAGTCTCATGTACCATATAGTTCGGCGACCTATACAGGTATTCCATATGTACAGCATTCCGGTTATTTAAATGATACAGTGTTCCCTTCCGAAAGTCTAATTCCCCGTAGGTTAGCCACCGCCTATGTTAATAAAATGAACTCAATCTGCGGAAGTTTTGGGAATAAAACTCGTCCAAAAAATGAAAGATTGAAAGACGTTGATTGAATATAGACGGGAAATTCACATAATGTGTGGAGTACTATACGTTCTACGCTGACATTAGAGTACACACAAACTTTAAACACTGAAATACCTTGTCCTGATACCGTGCCAGGAACCTCTACTACACAACCGCCTACGTTAATCTTTCCTAGATGATCACGTTCCTGAACATCTATTGGCAATGCCAACTCGCAATAAAGTATTCTGATTGTCTGAGCCTGAGCTGTAGCACAGCACGGACTCAGCCAACCAAAGCTGCTTGATGTAAAGAAATTGACACACATTGGAAGACGAGTGTACCGAGAAGCTTGATCACAGGTGAGACTCCCAGTAATATTCACCGAAGATATGAATCCTGGAGGATGGATTCATTGTTAAAGGTACATGCCCACTCAATAGGCACAAACTGTTCTTTATAGGAATTACATAACTGTATAATTGTGTCACTCTTCCACCAGTTCTAAATATTACAAGTTCCCGCTATACAGATATAATCATTTAGTAATAGTTAGTTCACTGATAGTGACTCGCGGTGGTATGAGGCTATTTTTATATGCAAATTAGGCATTATATTTTTTAATTAGTTATACTAATTAAATGCGTCACCTGAAAAAATAATACTTTCGACAGATTATAAAGTGTGAGCATTGCACACCAACAAATAAATACAGAGAATAAATAGTAATGTCCGTTAACATTTTAAGGAAACACGGTTATCGCCCCTGACATCAGTGTGGAAATTTACGTCTGATATAAAATGTATAATAATGCCAATCAATATGTGGGGTTGTTTTTAGAACTGGTTGAATAGTGACATAATTATACACTTATTTAATTCCTATAAAAAAAAAAGTTGTGCTTACTGAGTGGGCATGTACCTTTAAGATATGCATCCCCTCCCAACATCCCGCGAACATGGAAAGAACTTACAGGATGAATACTTTGCACCTTCACACCCATCCTTCCATCAATTGGGACGAAAATGTACGTTTCTTTAGTCCGCAATGTGTAGTTCGCCACTATCGTTGAAGCTGCATTCCGTGCCGGCGTAAAATGTTTCACGTTGTATAGTTGCCTGATTCCTGACGATTCCCGTTCAGCTACATGCAAAAATACTACATAAACACATTTTCGTCTAGTAACCGGCGCAAGACACTTGCGGCGCAAGACACTTGCGCCGGTTACTAGACGTAACATGCGTTTATGTGTATATCTGAGTGGCATCTGGTCAGGAAACCGGTGCATTTGTCGACGTGACATATTTCATGCTTGCGCAGAGTGCAGCTCCCCTGAATATGTAGTTCGCCAATATAGAGTTTACCCCGAGGGACGGCGTAATAAACTTAATCAGGGCTGTCAATCACGGGCGGTTTACCGTTCCAGTCTAATCCGCGACTGCTATAGTTCACAACGCAATGCGCGTCACCATGGTAACGGTGACTCTAGGATGCGGAAAATCAAATACAGTGGAACCTCTGTAAGTTGGACACCAGGGGCCCGTTTCACTAAACTTCGTACGACTAAAATGTTCGTAAGTGCAGAATTATGATTTTCACTTTAACAATGTTTTCTTATAAACAATTACTGGATTTACATGTATTGAGCCGGGCCTGCCCCCCCCCCCCCACCCCCCCCCCCCCCTGAATCCGCCCATGGTTGTACCCATGAACAAAATTTACAGTGACTGTGATATTTTCTGTGAATTACGTCGAAAGCTGACGAAATGTGACGAAATACGGAATTCTATTCCGCTATGATGTGTGATTTTTCACATCTGAAAATGTGATTTTTCACAAGGACATCGACAGCAGACTACATTGTGAGAATTCCGCATTTGCTCTGAACATTTCGTCAATATCCGATTGTATTTTTTTTGTAAATATAGTTCATGAGATAACACACATCTTCTCAATATAGGGTTAACTGTATTGCAATTTTGAAAATGATAGGTCGGAAAATAACGCGTCGCCATTAAGCAGATTTTCCGAACTATTTTCCGAGAAACGCCGCAAATTTCAAAACTACAATGCGGTTAGCCAATTTCTAATGCACTCATTTACTGTTTTTATATAATTTACTTACATGTTTTGTGAGAATAATGATGTGTGACAGTAAGAAAAAATGTAAATAAAAAAGCACACGCAAAAAAACAAACAGCAATGTCCACCGTTAACATGACAACCAACGCGAAATGCTAATACAATGTATGTCTTCTATTCCTCTTGTACTTTGATACCAAATCAGACAACATTTCGCGGTAAGCACGCCGGTGGTGTCTAACAGACGACAATAAAAACACGGTTTTGTATGGAAGCCCTGGAGGGGCTTCTGACTTCAATACTTCTAACTTCATTACTTTTAACTTCCTTAGTTGTAACTTCCAACTTCATTACTTCTTACTTCCATACTTCTTACTTCTAACTTCCCACTTCATTACTTCCTACTTTTAACTTCATTCCTTCTAACTTCCAACTTCAACACTTCTTACTTCTAACTTCCTTACTTCTAACTTCATTACTTATTACTTCTAACTTCCATACTTCTGACTTCATTACTTCTGAGAAGTAATGAAGTTAGAAGCAAGGAAGTTAGAAGTAATGGAGTTAGCCGTAAGAAGTGATGAAGTTGGAAGTTCGAAGTAAAAAATAAAGAGGTTAGAAGCAAGAGGTAAGGAAGTTAGAAGTAGGAAGTAATGAAGTTGGAAGTTAGAAGTAAGGAAGTAGAAAGTTAGAAACCTAGAAGTATTGAAGTTAGAAGTCCCTACAGGGCTTCCATAGTCTTGACTTCTGTCGCGGCAGTTCCACTCTGGATTTTTTTCAGTCGGGCGTGTAAAAACGAACAGGGATTTACTTCAAGTTCATGTAGACTTTACTTGTGTTTCAGTCTGACTGCGGCACTGGCAGCATGGTAATATCGTGAAGTAAATCAAGCCCAAACGGGTCAATTGGATTACGGAATGAATGCACCGCTGGTCGCGCGCAACAATCTGAATTCTTCGCAATATTCCGATGAAAGCAATATTCCGTCGCCAAGCATCAGTTCGGCGAACGCGTGCATTTGAGTGATTAATTTCAAATGAACTCTGTATTGGGACCGCTATCTTGTCAGTCAAACTGTTGTTTTAATGCGAAAGGAATGGTTCGCAGGAATAAACTGGAAGTTTTAGAATTGATTGCACATTTTGAAAAGACATAAGAATTGTTGATACTGACGGGCACAGACTATGTTTTTGGACATTAAATTCAGACGTTTTATTTCGAGATACGTGTACTTTGCGTGGTGTGAATCATGAATAAGGATTTTAGCTGGCGTTATAATGTGTGAATGTACATGTACACCGTATGGATTTATTATAGGAGTTTATTATTTGTTATTAGTTAATATGATATTTATTGAACGCGTTTACTGATTTCATAAGAAACGAGGCTTCCTGCCTCGTTTCTTATGAAATCAGAAAAAACGTTAAATAAATAAATACTACTTTTAATAATCATGAATATCAGATATTAATTATTGCATAATTACGCACGTTGAATATTAGATATTAATTATTGCATAATTACGCACGTTGAATATTAGATATTAATTATTGTATAATTACGTCCGTTGAATATTAGATATTAATTATTGCATATTTACGCACGTTGAATATTAGATATTAATTATTGCATATTTACGCACGTTGAATATTAGATATTAATTATTGCATAATTACGCACGTTGAATATTAGATATTAATTATTGCATAATTACGCACGTTGAATATCAGATATTAATTATTGCATAATTACGTACGTTGAATATTAGATGCATAATTACGCACGTTGAATATTAGATATTAATTATTGCATAATTACGTCCGTTGAATATTAGATATTAATTATTGCATAATTACGTCCGTTGAATATTAGATATTAATTATTTCATAATTACGCACGTTGAATATTAGATATTAATTATTGCATAATTACGTCCGTTGAATATTAGATATTAATTATTGCATAATTACGCACGTTGAATATTAGATATTAATTATTGCATAATTACGCACGTTGAATATCAGATATTAATTATTGCATAATTACGTCCGTTGAATATTAGATATTAATTATTGCATAATTACGCACGTTGAATGTTAGATATTAATTATTGCATAATTACGTCCGTTGAATATTAGATATTAATTATTGCATAATTACGTACGTTGAATATTAGATATTAATTATTGCATAATTATGTACGTTGAATATTAGATATTAATTATTGCATAATTACGTACGTTGATTATTAGATATTAATTATTGCATAATTACGCACGTTGAATATTAGATATTAATTATTGCATAATTACGTACGTTGAAGCAGCTTGGATTACATATAAGCGTGTTTTGAGTTAACATATATATTGCACTATAGTGTATTTTGATTTTAATACAGTACAATATGATTTATTAATATAGAAATGAATGGCCTTTTTGTGGAATTTATCGGGGTATAAACTTGGAAAAGTCGCGGGAATACTGGACGAAGGCCGGAAGGCCTTTTCCAGTATTCCCGCGTCTTTTCCAAGTTTATATACCCGATAAATTCCACAAAAAGGCCGTTCATTCCTTATAATTCCAGCATTTTAAATAAATTCATCAAGAAAATGTGTTTATTTTCCGTTTTCTTAAGAATTATTTTAACTGCGCCTCACGGTTACGGAAAGTAGTTCGGCGTGGGAGTTTACTTGGATATACATTTTGGACAGAGACTTGCTACGAGCCAATTAAATGTTAGGGAATTGTGTAAATATTTTTGTACTAGAATTATGAAGAATTAATACAATTAAGCCATTTATATGTAACTAAGGTTTTGCGCACAATTAAAGCCTTCAACGACGCGACATCAAGTATTGCGATTAATTCATTATTTGTCATATTAAATTTTGCTCGTACTCATTTTTCTGGCATGTTTAAAATGATTTTTCCTGTGATTTTATATTATTTTAGCGTAATAAATAAATAATTGTGTCACGAGTTACGGCGCTTTGACGTGTAAAATGTAACATTGCCATTTTTAATTAAACTTTTCCGCGTTTTTTATGTTTTGTTGGAAATTGTGCAATATTTGGCATAAAAATTCGACATCGTAACATATGTGACTGACGTAATTTTCAGCGATGTCGTACACTTTTGTATATCTTTGCTTGGAGATTGTAATACTAATTATTATTAAATACTATTAAAATAAATATTATAGTTTAACACTCCGTGTTTTTACACTGCCAACGCACCTGTTACGTAATAAATACAATTTTACGTGATTACTGATTTTAATTTTTAAAGCTGACAAATTTAACCGGAATTGATATTGACATAACACTGCTTTAACCCAATTATATTGTTATTAGATCCTGCATATACCTGCGGGCAAAGCAGTACAAATAGGACGATGTCGTATTTCATTCATTTTTACTCAAACAACAAATGAAATGGACATTGATCGCCATGTTACAGTGAAACCTCTCTAAATCGGACACCCTGGGAGGTCCACAGGGTGTCCGGTTTAGAGATGTTCCACTGCAAATTAGACATATGACCATTCTGGGACATACGTGTGTCTTTTGCAATCATGAACGTGCATTATCATCTGAGATGTGTTATCAAGAAACCTCTCAAACTGAGATGACATATATTGTATTGGTGTCAGTTTTCTATGGATTTTCAATAAATGGACAGACATATGTGATGATGCATATCATGTCTATCAAGTATAAGTTATATAATGTATTGAAATTGATAGATCATGGTTCGTACCCATGTACGAGGAGATCAACGATCGTACATGCGGACGAACCTGTATCCGATTTCATCAAAATTGCAAAGTATACTTATCTAGCAAAGTATACTTTGAGGGAGTAATCATTTATTTTTCCTGAAATACATTATTTCATATAGAACTAACCACTGCATACATTTGATGATTACAAGTATGCAGCATTATTATACTGAATTTATTACATTATCACAGCCAAAATGGCTGTGATAATGTAATAAATTCAGTATAATAATAAAAAAAATATAAAAATTATCATAAAATTTAAAATTTCTCCCTCAAAGTATACTTTGCTAGAAAAGTATACTTTGCAAAGTTGGTGAAATAGGCTACAGATCTAACTGTGTTATAGCATCTAATCATCGTATTAGTACATTGTCCATATGCTGCTTAAAGGTACATACCCAGTCAGTAGGCACACACTGTTCTTCATATTAGAGACATTTAATGGAAAAATAAATATTCATTCACCATTACCCACGTATTGATTGGCATCAATATGCATTTTATATCAGACGTAAATGTCCACGCTTATATCAGGGGCGATAACCGTGTTTCCTTAACATGTTAACGGACATTACTATTTATTCTCTGTATTTATTTGTTGATGTGCAATGATCATACATTTCAATCTGTCAAAACTATTTTTTTTCAGGCGACGCATTTAATTAATATAAGTAATTAAAATAGCATGCCTCATTTGCATATGAAAATAGCCTTATACCACCGCGAGTCACTATCAATAAAATAAATATTACTCAATTATTATACCTGTATAGCGGGCACTCGTAATTTTTAGAACTGGTGGAATAGTGACACAATTATACACTAATTTAATACCTATAAAGAACATTTTGTGCCTACTGCGTGGGCATGTACCTTTAAATGCGGAACCAAATCTAGAAAATGTATCAAATATGTGATACTATTTAGCTATACAAAACTGGTAGCTAAGCTATATTATTAAAATGAAATGACAGACATATGCGACGCTCGTGTCATTTACATCAAACGGCGCTCGTCTGTGAAGATATACGTATTTTATTTTTAGATAAAACAAACTGGCACCTATATCCGAAGTTAGTTTACTTTAGTCAACTATTTCTGATGATGTACGTACTTTTACTTAACCCCTAAGTAACTGGAATGGATTTTGATATGTTACTTTCGCAGCCAATCCAATCATCACAAAATGATTTTCAGACTAGTCCATTTATGAAAAGGGGGTATTTTTGTAAAAATATCAAAATTATTTTAAGACAGTACAGGTCCTGATGAGACGGATCGTTACGAACACTGTTTACATAAGCCGCTACAGCGGGCTTTCGAGTTCAAAGGGTTAAACTAATCTGCCAGCCACATGTCATGTTAGTTTCATTTAAATCGAATGACAGCCTTATTTGATGATACAAGTAGCTTTAGTTAAACTAAACTGCCAGCCACATGTCATGTTAGTTTATTTTAAATCAAATGACAGCCTTATTTGATGATACAGGTAGCTTTAGTTAAACTAAACTGCCAGCCACATGTCATGTACGTTTCATTTAAATCGAATGGCAGCCTTAGTTGATGATACAGGTAGCTTTAGTTAAACTAAACTGCCAGCCACATGTCATGTTAGTTTCATTTAAATCAAATGACAGCCTTAGTTGATAATACATGTAGCTTTAGTTAAACTAATCTGCCAGCCACATGTCATGTTAGTTTCATTTAAATCAAATGACAGCCTTAGTTGATGATACAGGTAGCTTTAGTTAAACTTAATCTGCCAGTCATATGTCATGTTAGTTTCATTTAAATCAAATGACAGCCTTATTTGATGATACATGTAGCTTTAGTTAAACTAATCTGCCAGCCACATGTCATGTTAGTTTCATTTAAATCAAATGACAGCCTTAGTTGATGATACAGGTAGCTTTAGTTAAACTAAACTGCCAGTCATATGTCATGTTAGTTTCATTTAAATCGTATGAAAACCTTATTTGATGATACAGGTAGCTTTAGTTAAACTAATCTGCCAGTCATATGTCATGTTAGTTTCATTTAAATCGAATGACAGCCTTAGTTGATGATACAGGTAGCTTTAGTTAAACTGAACTGCCAGTCATATGTCATGTTACTTTCATTTAAATCGAATGACAGCCTTAGTTGATGATACAGGTAGCTTTAGTTAAACTAATCTGCCAGTCATATGTCATGTTAGTTTCATTTAAATCGAATGACAGCCTTATTTGATGATACAGGTAGCTTTAGTTAAACTAATTTGCCAGTCATATGTCATGTTAGTTTCATTTAAATCGAATGCCAGCCTTATTTGATGATACATGTAGCTTTAGTGAAACTAAACTGCCAGTCATATGTCATGTTACTTTCATTTAAATCGAATGACAGCATTAGTTGAGATACTGGTAGCTTTAGTTAAACATTAATCTGCCAGTCTTATGTCATGTTAGTTTCATTTAAATCGAATGAAAAACCTTGGGATTTGTGATACAGGTAGCATTTAGTTAAACTAATCTGCCAGTTCATATGTTCATGTTAGTTTCATTAAATCGAATTGGACAGCCTTGTTGAATGTACAGGTAGCTTTAGTTAAACATAAATGCCTGCATATGTCATGTTACTTTCATTTAAATCGAATTGCAGCTTAGGTGATTTGATACAGGTTGCTTTTGGTTAAAACTAATTGCCTGTAATATGTCATGTTTTTAGTTCATTTTATGAAGGACAGCCTTATTTGATGATACAGGTTTCTTTTGTAATTTAAACTATGCCAGTCAATGTCTGGTTTGTTTTCTTTTAAATCCGATGCCAGCCTGTAATTTGATGATTCAATGTAGCTTTAGTTAAAATTTTGCCAGTCTTATGTCCATGTTATTTCATTTTAATCGGGGGGGTGGCCAGCTTAGTTGATTTGATTAACAAAATGTAGCTTTAGTTTAAACTACTGCCAGTCAAATATGTGTGGTTAGTTTCATTTTAAATCAAATGGCAGCCTTTTTTAAAGTTCGATGATCAGGAAGCTTTAGTTTAACCTATTGCCAGTCATATGTCTTGTTAGTTTCATTTAATCCGAATTTGGCAGCCTTAGTCGATGATACAGGTAGCTTTAGTTAAACTAAAAATGCCAGTCATATGTCATGTTAGTTTCATTTAAATCAAATGGCAGCCTTATGATGATACAGGTGCTTGTTAACTGCCAGTATATCTGCAAACTACCATGTCATGTGTTCAATATCAGTTTCATTTATCAAATGACAGCCTTAGTTGATGATACAGGTAGCTTTAGTTAAACTAATCTGCCAGTCATATGTCATGTTAGTTTCATTTAAATCGAATGGCAGCCTTAGTTGATGATACAGGTAGCTTTAGTTAAACTAAACTGCCAGCCACATGTCATGTTAGTTTCATTTAAATCGAATGACAGCCTTAGTTGATGATACAGGTAGCTTTAATTAAACTAAACTGCCAGTCATATGTCATGTTAGTTTCATTTAAATCGAATAACAGCCTTAGTTGATGATATAGGTATCTTTAGTTAAACTAATCTGCCAGTCATATGTCATGTTAGTTTCATTTAAATCGAATGACAGCCTTATTTGATGATACATGTAACTTTAGTTAAACTAATCGGCCAGTCATATGTCATGTTACTTTCATTTAAATCGAATGGCAGCCTTAGTTGATGATACATGTAGCTTTAGTTAAACTAAACTGCCAGTCATATATCATGTTAGTTTCATTTAAATCGAATGGCAGCCTTAGTCGATGATACAGGTAGCTTTAGTTAAACTAAAAACGAGCCAGTCCATATGTCATGTTAGTTTCATTAAAACGATTGGCAGCCTTAGTTGATGAATACAGGAATCTTTAGTAAAAACTAATTCTGCCATTCATAAGGTCATGTTAGTTTCATTTAAATCGAGATTGGCAGCCTTAGTTGATGATACAGGTAGCTTAGTAAACTAAACTGCCAGTCATATGTCATGTTAGTTTCATTTAAATCGAATGGCAGCCTTAGTCGATGATACAGGTAGCTTTAGTTAAACTAAACAGCCAGTCATATGTCATGTTAGTTTCATTTAAATCGAATGGCACTCTTAGTTGATGATACAGGTAGCTTTAGTTAAACTAATCTGCCAGTCATATGTCATGTTAGTTTCATTTAAATCGAATGGCAGCCTTAGTTGATGATACATGTAGCTTTAGTTAAACTAAACTGCCAGTCATATGTCATGTTAGTTTCATTTAAATCAAATGACAGCCTTAGTTGATGATACAGGTAGCTTTAGTTAAACTAATCTGCCAGACATATGTTATATTAATTCCATTTAAATCGAATGGCAGCCTTAGTCGATGATACATGTAGCTTTCATTTAAATAAAGTTAACGGCATATATAGTTTCAGTTAAACCAAACTGGCAGACATATGTTATATTAGTTATATTTAAATCAAATGACAACCTTATTTGATGATACAGGTAGCTAAACTGCCAACTGAAGGGAGAGGATTTAAATAAGCTTGCTTTCAATCCAATCCCATTTGCATAGTACTGTATATAGTAACTTTGACACTGACAATGAACTTGTAAACAATATGCAAATAAAATATGTTTAAACTAAACTGCCAGCCATATGCTATGTTAGTTTCATTTAAATAAGGTTAACGGCATATATAGTTTCAGTTAAACCAAACTAGCAGACATATTATATTAGTTCCATTTAAATAAAATGACAGCCTTATTTGATGATACAGGTAGCTTTAGTTAAACTTAACTGTCAGCCATATGCGATGTTAGTTTCATTTAAATAACTGTAACGGCATATATATAGTTTCAGTTAAACTAACTTGTGTGTTTGTTATATTAGCGATATAAAACTGCAAAAGCTGTATCAATAAATTATGAATAAAGAACATACACATGCATAAATTGGTTATTTGACCGTGTCAATGTGTTTAATTTGAATTTACATGTATGTCTTGTAAATTTGAAAGCTTCATTTCGTTATGTTGAATGTTGAACAACACCTAGAGAAAAGATGGATTCCATGGAAAATGATTTCCCTGTTATGTTTGGCAATTTACTAGTTCTACATCCAAAATTATTTGTTTAAAGGTATAAAATATACAGAGTACTAAAGCTTGACCTACATGCAACAGGTTTGGGTATGTACTTTGGTTGCTCGCATTTTTTTAATGGGTCAAATTGTAGCCGTAGAAAACATATCGGAGGTGACTGTAGCTAACATTTTCCATGAAATCAACTAGACGCCGATGCGATGCAAGTGTTAGCTATACATACGGTTCAGTGAATGCAAATCACAGACGTATACGATATTAGTTTTTAAAATGCTATATGACGCACTGGTGCGATGTTATCTGGCGGGGTTATATTTCATTTCTAGTTCCGTCACATTGTTAAATAAATATGGCGTTGTTTATTCACCCATCGTTACTGTAACACAACACCGTCGTCAATTACAGCCATACGCCGTGTAACTACAGTGGAACCTCTCTAAACCGGACACCAAGAAAACACCAGTGATCCTATTTTTGATGAGTTTCTTGGTCATTTATCTCAGGTGATACTGTCTGTTCGTGATCGCATACCACACTACTATGGCTCAGAATGATCGAACGTCTGATTTACAGTGAAACCTCTCTAAGCCGGACACCATGGGATGTTTCACTGTACGTGGTTCCACAGGTATGATCTTAAACGTAGGTAACCTTACATGTATATGAGTGGTGATTTGATATGGTATTTATTAAATGAGTTTACTGAATTCATAAGAAACGAGGCTATGCCGAGTTTGTTTTAAAATCGGTCAACGAGTTTAACAAATAGAGGGTTTTACTTGATTGATAATTTGATTTGATATTTATTAAACTAGTATACTGCTTTCATAAAATTCCCAAAACATATATTATATTCAAGTACATGTACATTCTATCAGAAACCGATAAACAGGGGTAATTTGGCTTGGCATAATTTGGCATTTTCGCTATGCATATACCAGTAACGAAAAAAGTGAGAATTTTTTTGAAACGTATAACGCTTTTAGAAAGAAGGTCCCATGATTTTGGATACTTGTCTAATTAATTTAAATAACATAATTTAGTAACCATCGATTGCAAAACGTGTTTATCCGACTGAAAAATACAACGCTAGTTATTGTTCAGTATTAGAAAGATTTCATTTACCAATCCACGATTTTTTACAGGCGACTTATCGGTTTAGAGAGGTTCCACTGTATTTTGTAACATGCTGTTGACACGCCTTCAGAATGATGGATTAAATCCGAGTGCATTTGTACTGACATTTCGCTCACATAACGACAGTCTATGAATTACTGTTACGCGACAACGAGACCAGATTGCGACAAGGCAGATTTATCCAACAGTTCTATGTGTATAAACGAGACATTCGCCATATGATGCAATACAAAATGGACACGACGTATTATACTGTGTCAATGGCAGTTGTTTTACTGTGGATTCAAGTCGAAGGTAATTATATGTATTATATTGTATTATATATAGTATTATTATGCTGTGTTACCGTTTTCTAGACGTGACCCTTCCAAATGGCGTAGCGAATTATTATAGCGTTCGTCTGTTGAAAATTGTTTGATCAATCATGTTGTTTCTTTTCAGATTCATCGTAGGTGTTGAACATGACTTTTATTTTGGCTGTTTTGAACATAGCTTAGCTAGTTACAGTGGGGTCAGCGTGTAAGTGCACACACGAACGAACACGACAGGTTGGGTTGGTTCCAACCTGTCGTGTTCGTTCGTGTGTGCACGTACACGCTGACCCCACTGTACTAGCGGTTGTTGACCATGGCTGACATTTCGAAAGTTGTGCACATTATACATATTTTGGCATTTACTTGTGTCCATTTTACATTGAATTTTGTTTAAGCCGGTGCTAGGAGGCGTATGTGTCGAGGAATGTGACGATCTTTGGAATTAAATTGTCCTGTTTAAATTGAGCTTCGCTTAAAGGTGCATGTACATGCACAACCAGTAGGAACAACATGTTATTTATATCAGAGACAATGAGACATTTTCTGGCAAATTAAACATTCATTCACCATTACCCCACGTATCGATTGACATTTTTATACATACATTTATATCAGACGTAAATTTCTACACTGATATCAGGGGCGATAACCTTACTATTTATACTCTGTATTTATGTTTTGATGTGACGCAGGTGACGCATTTAATTAGTATAAATAATTAAAACATATCATACCTCATTTGCATATGAAAATAGCCTGATACCTCCGCGCGTCACTATTAATAAAATATATATTACTAAATGATTATATCTGCATAGCGGGCACTCGTAATTTTTAGAACTGCTGGAATAGTGACACAATTATACACTTATTTAATTCCTATAAAAAACAGTGTGTGCCTATTGAGTGGGCATGCACCTTTAAGTGTGTCCATTTTACATTTACTTTTGTTTCAGCTAGGAGGCATTTGTGTCATGGAATGTGACGATCTTTGGAATTAAATGTGTCCTGTTTAAATTGAGCTTCGCTTAACCATTTGAACCCGAAAGCCCGCTATAGTGGGGTTTGCAAACAGTGCAGATTCAGATGAGCCGGCTCGTAACGAGCCGTCTCATCAGAATCTGCACTTTTTGCAAGTAATTTTCATATTTTTTGAGAACAAAAAACACCCCCTTTTCATAATTGGACTAATCTGAAAATCATTGTGTGACGATTGGATTGGTCGGAAAATTAGCATATCTGTCTATTCCCGTTACTGAGGGTTGAAAGGCTTATGCAGGAGTTAGGAGGCGTTGGTGTCATGGAAACGCTGCATAGTCCGTGACATAAATGGAAAAATACAATAAAATCTCACTTGCAATGTATATTTCTCTGGCAGTTGTTTTCGGCGAGCATCACGGATCTAATCTCTTGGATATTCATTTTATTTGTATACATTGTAATATAATACTAATGCATGCATATAATTTTGATAACGTCAAAATGACGTTAATCCTGACTAAACTACGACGTATAAACGTCAGCGTCGTTTGTTGCATTGACTTGTTTTTCTTCCGCAAAAATACAATTAAGGAGTTGTGTGTTTTATTATAATTTATTAGGCACCTAGCTGTGCCTTAACCTATGGAGCCCCGCAGGGGACATGGATTTTTTTTATTAATTCGTTCCCACGAAATAACAATTTGTTACCTCAATTTAACAATTCGTTCCCACGAATTAACAATTCGTTCCCACCATATAACAATTCGTTCCCTCGAATTAACAATTCGTTGCCTCAATTTAACAATTCGTTCCCTCGAATTAACAATTCGTTCCCACGATATAACAATTCGTTCCCACCAATTAACAATTCGTTCCCGTGGGAACGAATTGTTATTTCGTGGGAACGAATTGTTAAATTGAGAGAACGATTTGTTATTTCGTGGGAACGAATTGTTAAATTGAGGGAACGAATTGTTAATTCGTGGGAACGAATTAATAAAATGAAAATAATTCTGCGTCCACTTCGGGTCTCATTATTAACCAAATACACGCTGTTTGGTTGTGAAATGAGTACACTATAAATTGTCGGTCAGTCAGTTAATACAAGCTTCATGTGTGAATGTTATTTCCATTTGGCCTTATGGAGGTTATGGCCATTATATCCCCCGATCAATCGTGCAGTCTGATACAAATACCATACACATGTGTTAAATACTGACAAAATGCGCAGACTGATATGAGTCAGTATACACTGTTCACAAACGTCATAAACCACATTTCTCCAGTCACACAGACACTTGTATTTTACAAATTGAATGAGTTCGCTCTCTATGGAGCTTCCGCCTACAGACCATTAACCACTTAAGCTAAATATAGAACTTTTAAGAAAATCTAATTCTTGTGATTTTGAAATATTTAGACGTTTAGAAACAAGGGCTTAGCATTTCTAAAAGATTGTGTCTTTGGGACAACTCCACTTAAGATCTCTTAATCTGTCTATTGGTTTTGGACGATTAACCATACACATTCCAAACTTATGCAACGTGACGTACCTATTTGTTGGATATAATAAGGTTACCCCAAAACTGTTTATTGCAAAATGAGTTTTCTTTGGGATATACATTTTTTGATAAATGTAATTAGATACTTTAGAAATCAAATAAAAAATTGAAGGTAACTATTTTAGCGTATGAAAAATAAACTTAATGTTTCAAACTTTTCGGGTTTAATCATTATATGTAATTTCCCAAACCCAATTGGCAGATAATCCACAAACGGCCGCCTACCAGTTCCAGTAACTGCCACAGGCGTTTGCACAGATGGTCAGAATGTTGGTGTCATATGGATATTTGGGTTGATTTTGGGTGGATTTCGTTTGTTTTGGGTAATTTACATAGTTTTGTGCAACTACAATGTACTAATGCTCAATCATTACACACACTGACATCGTCAACTATCTACACATTCACCGTTCCGAACTTCCGGGCACCTTTCTTACCGTCAAACTACCCAAATAAATTCGTACTTGTAAATACGTGTCACTCACGGGGGGTGACGTAAATTGTATGTTGGTAACAATGCACCCAAACCACCAGATATACCGAAATAAACCATAAAACACCGAAATATGTGGTAACTGCCTCAAATGTCATAGGTCTCCTCTTTCTCCATTTCTCCAGTCACATAATTGTGTTAGACTTGCTTCAAATGTCACAAGCTCCATATTTCCAATCACAACCAGGAGCTAGGCCGGCCACAAATGTCACACACTCAATTTATCCAGAAACAAATCAATAAACAGAGGATCTTTCATGAGTGATGATTTAATATGATATTTATTAAACGAGTTTACTGATTTCATAAGAAACTCGGCTATGCCGAGTTTCTTATGAAACCAGTCAACGAGTTTAATACATTTCATATTAAATCAGCACAAATGTTACATTTTATTTATTGCATAAGCACAGTATCATACTTTGAAGCGAATTGATTACCCAACATGTGTTCTGTAGCGGGCTCAAATGCATATTTATTACACAAGTGAATTATGATTTTATTACTCTGTGCTATTAAACTTTGAAATCGCATTTCATGCAATAAACAGGCCATAACTATCATAATCTCAGTCCTCGAACAAATCAGAGCAGGTGTTAGACTGGTTTCGGAATGTCGTCAACCAACCCCATTAGATGTGGCTTTCAAAGAAGAGACTATATTCAAGTTGAAACTAGTGTCGATTCCATTCTATTGAATATGTTACCACGGAAAAATACACATACTAAACATATTAACCATATACATGTACATAGAAATGTGGCCTGTCGGCACACGAATGCCCCCGCTGACTACAGCCAAACAAAACGAGGACACGTATGAAAAACACAAAAGGTTGGAGATTCGTGGAATTGTCACATCATGATACTGAATCTACAAAGGAATTTATATGTTTGAAATATAATGCAGTTATGTGAAAGCAAACAGAAATTACAAGAACTATACCCGCTCAGTTAAGGTTTTTGAACGCATAACGGGGATCCGAGGATATTGTATGTGTCGCAGCATTATGGAGAACCACCAGCGGTATGCGCGTGTCAAATATAAAGCAGTTACGTGAAATGGTATAAGGATTTTTCACCGAGCGTTAAGGTTTTGAACGAACCCAGTTTGCGACATTGACCTCGTGTGTAGCGGGGCCCGAGGATCGTGAATTTGTCATAACTTGCTGGAGGACCGTCAGATATGGAAGCGTCCTGGTGCCAATGCTAAAATAGTTTTATCTCCTAATTAGGAGATACTAAAATAATTAGGAGATAACAACTCCTAATTAGGAGATACCACGTCCTAATTAGGAGACAGCACATCCTAATTAGGAATTAGTTATATATCTCCTAATTAGGACTTACTATCTCCTAATTTGGACTTACTATAACTACGAATGCTAAAAACGTTTGATCTCCTAATTAGTAGTTACTGATACCTAATTAGGACTTAGTATCTCCTAATTAGAATAATACACGTATGAAATATTAGGCAGTAACGTGAAAGGTACATACATTACAAGAAATTACTGGTTTATGTGTCCTCGCTATTCGATGGCGGTGGCATAAAATAGCCTACGCAATAGGTACAGTGGGGTCAGCGTGTAAGTGCACACACGAACGAACGCAGTTGTTCCAACTGTAACGTCGAAGTTCGTTCGTGTGTGCACTTACACATTGACCCCACTGTATACTTATAGTGAACATAGTAAATGCTTAATAAATTAGTTTATTAATAATTCAATATGTGAACAATAACTGACTTATTGTTTGGTCCACCTCGTTGTTTAGCTCCGCCCATAAACGTGATATTACATGATCGGCGGATGATACCGAAGTGAGCGTGTGTGGGGGTGGTAACATGGTTTGCGTCTCGTGAACTGACGACATCCAGGCGTAACATCAGTTATAAATATAGCGCTGTACATTTCAAGGGCGGATTCATGGTGGTGGCAGTGGCGGACCCAACACACCCCCAACACACACACACATATACAATTGGGCGAATAAAACTTGTTTTTGCTCTAAAATGCGCCAGAACGCAGGAAATGGGATGTATATATCAAAAAGTTAATGATTAATTGAATAGATGTTGGCGCAAATGTCGCAATATACGATTACTCGAGACGACATGCCGTGCTTTAATTGGGAAAACGATACATACCGACCCTAAATTATTTTTCCTGGTCATTTTCCTGGATTGGCAGCTAGACGGTAAACAACACTATTTTAGTGTTCGGCCTACGAATTAGGAATCACGACGGCGCGGCATAAAGCCGGGTTATTATTACGGGATCCCTCAGGATCAGCGGGCAGTATGTCTATTACGCGGACATGCTGTACGGTGGCAGGGTTAAATTAGCGGACTCGCGATCTGGCTGCCACACATTTGACGGTGACTGGAGAAATGGGAATTGTGGACTTTGCGGAAAGTGTAGACCCAGATTAGACTGCGCATCCGCGCAGTCTAATCAGGGTTTTCACTGTTCGCCATTCAGTCAGTGACAGACAGCATGTCTTCTGATCAGTGCACACCAGTTCGCTAGTCGACCAGGAACAGCACTGGCCACAAATGCAAAATAAAAACAGAAAGTTTCCAGCAACAGCCATACATTTGAATAGGACCGGATAAATGAAACATATTACATTTACGGTCAGGGCCGTGTATGTTAGAGCACTAATAGAGGAGACATATCTGTGACAGTAGGATTGGGGCTTATGACATATATACATGTATCCAGTTTACCTTATGATTATGAATGTGATTTTGAGAAAGAGGGTCGGTCTAGTATATGACCTGTGACCTTGACTTGATACATATGACTTACGACATCTATGGTCAATCTACCTTCTGTGTTTTGAGTGTAAATGCTATATCGGGTGTACAACATGTGTGGCCAGTCTAACCTCTTATGTATAAATAAATAGACACGACCTATTATTATAAATTGTATTAATTTTCATTTCGACTGTTTGACGCATTATTTTGTGGTTTTAATTGTTTCGCTTAATCCAGTGGTAGGAGGCGTTTCTGCGATGTGTCAATATTGTCATATACGTAAATTAGCATGTTCAATAAAACAACACTTGCAATGTATATGTTCTGGTAGTCGTGTTCGGCGGATTATGGATCTCTTTATTTTGTCTTGCAATTTTGCTAGTGTTTCTCTTGATATGTGACGGTTACTGGAAACACGTACATATAGAGAATAGTAGGTTAGTGCCGTGAATAGGAAAACATATCTGGCAAGGCTTAGGAAACGGGATGGGCGAGGCTCTGCCGAGCCCATTCCGTTTCCGTGCCGCGCCAGATAGTTTTCCCATTCACGGCACTAACCTACTATTCTATTTATCCCGTCAACACTACAAATAGCTTTAAAATGCAAAACATAACCCCAGCCGCATCCTCAAAATCGGACAATCGACTAGTATTCATACGCAGTGATTAGATCGTATTGAAAGGGTATCAAAAACTTTCACGGCACCGTGTTTCATGGCGCATACGCACTGTGTTGAATGGATAAAATGGTATGTGTGACTAGAGAATATGGACCTATGTTATGTGCGGTACTTTTGACTTCTACTCTACGAGTTATGTTGAAGATATGAGGCTTGTGACAGTTGCCGCCCGTCTAGCACTTGCTATGAATTTGGACTTATTTGGACGGTAATTGGACTTATATAATAATTGGACTGCGACCCCATATGACATTGATTACCAGACTATCTTGTGATCCGTGACGTTGACTGGAGAAATGGATATTATGACAGTTGTGGCCAGCCTAGCTCCTGATCTGCTCGCATCCCTACATCCTGACTTGTGACTCGCAGGCGGGGAAGACCCATATCAGACTCCTCTGTCTGTTGTTATGGGCCTACACTATCCACGATGCACTTCTCTCAAACGCCATATTTGTTTCCACCCACGGTCACAAATAACACAAAACGCATAAATTGGTGGCAATATCTTATTTAATTTCGCCAATATCGACAGGCTGTGGCATATATTTAATCAGCCCTGGATGTCTTTCATTAATAACTCAATCATATGCAGATTGATATACAGGTCAATGAACTACAGAATTCCGTCCATGTGTTTCAATTCATAACTCATTCCAGTGTATGCATGATACGCCGCCGTATCATGCATATACATGAATGATTTATGAATTGAAACATGGACGGAATTCCTCTCGAAACCAAGCACACTGGGGACCGCGATAGTGTCTTTAATTTTGCTGGCGAATAGTAAGGTCTTGTGAGATGGTATTCATACTTATCCCGTCAACACAGTGCATTTGTGCCGTGAAACACGGTGCCGTGAAACATTTTTGATATCCTGTCAATACGACCTAATCACTACCTATCAATATGTGCGGTGGCTGGGGCTATTTTTTTTTGCATTTTAAAGCCATTTGTAGGTGTTGACGGGATAAATAGAATAGTAGGTTAGTGCCGTGAATGGGAAAAATGTCTGGCGCGGCACGGAAACGGGATGTGCTCTGCAGAGCCTCGCCCATCCCGTTTCCTAAGCCTTGCAAGATATTTTTTCCCATTCACGGCAATAATCTACTATTCTCTATTTCGACGATGAATCCATCCTTAATGTTTCGTATCTTAACGTTGATTCTAAATGGGATTCTTACTGTCTGGCACCGTATCACAACACTGTCTGTCAATGCTGAAAGTTGTTATTGTAATTTCAGTGCTGAACGTATAATGAGTGAGTGAGTGAGTGAGTGAGTGAGGTGTGAGTGAGTGAGTGAGTAGTGAGTGAGTGAGTGAGTGAGTGAGTGAGTGAGTGAGTGAGTGAGTGAGTGAGTGAGTGAGTGAGTGAGTGAGTGAGTGAGTGAGTGAGGTGAGTGAAGTGAGCGAGCCAGCGAGCGATCGATCGATCGATCGATCGATCGACCAATCAATCAATCAATCAATCAATCAAACAAACAAACAAACAAACAAACAAACAAACAATCAATCAATCAATCAATCAATCAATCAATCAATCAATCAATCAAATCAATCAATCAATAAACCAATCAATCAATAAACCAATCAATCAATAAGTCAATCAACATGTCAATCAATCAAATCACGCAATCAATCCATAGTTTATAAGCCACATAGACTCAACAATTGCGAACTTAATTTTCGTATCTACGCAGCATAGAACCGTAGGATGATTTATTCATATTGAACCACCATAAATCGTCGAGTTCTACCATTAACAGCGATTTATGCAGATTGATGCTAGCGTCATTCAGCAATACAGTTGTGCCCATGCATTTCAATTCATAGCTCGTTTGAAAGGAGACATCCGCCGACCAACGACATGTAGTGTGGTGTGTAACACACCACACTATATGTCGTTGGTCGGCGGATTTCTGGTGGTATTTGGTATAATATGGCGTGCATGCCTGTGGAATCATTGTCACCAGTGATCAGCAGTTTTAGTTTTTGCCTTTTAAACTTGCTGAGACCCTTAAAGCGGAATGTTAACAGAAACAGAAGCCAACATATCACAAGTGAATACATTAAACACTATGATTTTTTAATATTGTTTTTAACGATATTGTACAACAACTCAGTTCGGTATGTTATTACTTCGCCTAACACATTGTCTAACGTGACGAGCTCTCAATGAGGTAGGAATAGTCCAGATATTCACTTCTGGTAAGTAAATCTAAGGATATAAATGTAGCTGATCATCTTTCTAAATAAATGTCCGCATTACTTTCTTGCTGATAGAGTACTAATTATATTTTTGTGTAGAGTCTAAGTTTGTCTTTATCCATGATGATATAACTGTGCTATCGAAATCCAATGAATCATACTTCTTTTAAAATACACATACTTTCAACTTTTTAACATGAGGCAAAGTCCTGACCTTCAAATAAAGATATTTTCTTTGAAAATAAGGGACAATGGTTCAAATTATGAATATAATGGTAATGTCAATTGTATAATGAATCATTGTGTTCATCGTAGTTGCTAACGCTTCATTGAATTTATTTCCTTAAACATTCAACGTGTGAACAATAATTTGTATGACTGTTCATGTATTGCTCAGGCTGAATAGTTGTATAGCTACATGCATATTTGGCAGTGACTGGAGCAATGGGGCTTATGGGTTTATTGACCAGTGCAGCTCCTGATAAAAACACACTCCTTAGCATGATAGTGATCTATATTACATGTTAGAAGCATCATGGGTGTTTCATTGATGGAATGACGAACAGTGCAGATCCTGATCAGCCTGTGCGGATGCACATGCTGATCTGGATCTACACTGGTCGTAAACCCATTTCTTCAGTCACAGTCACGTATGTACGTGTCGGCAATCCAAACTAGTATTGTCATTTTGTATTTGTTAGAAATGTATTGTGCTATTGTAATGAATGCTGTTTAATGTACTTTGAATAGGCAGGCCACATTGTGCCCGAGATGGAATAATGTTCCTTTCGATGGTTATCGTATTTGTGATGTCCGTCCGTAGCCATATCTACAAAACCGTTCGGTGGATTTTCGAATAGCCACGCGTAGGACCCATGTCCTAGGTCCAAGATCAAGGTTACACTTGAGGTCAAGTGTCAAAAAATGGGAACGAAATGTCTATCTGGGACCATATATCTATGTGTGTGTTATTTATTTGTACATATATGCATATATCGTCTCTCGTAATTCCTGATAGAATGGCAATTGTGCAACATTGTGCTAACCCTAACCCTGTTTTTGTTTTGTACAATTGGTGAGACGTAAATTAAATGTTAAATTCATAAATTCATTCTAAAACCGTTTGGAGACTTTTGAATAACTACACATAGCTGTTCGTCATCATCAGAGAACGATCCACGCGTAGGACCCATGTCCCCAGGTCCAAGGTCAAGGTCACACGTGAGGTCAAATGTAAACAAAATGGGAACAATGTCCATCTCAGGCTCTTTTCCAAAACATTACAATGATTTCCAAATATATACACAAAGACGTTGCCATACTTACATGATATAACATAGAACATGCCATCAACTGGGTCCAAGGTGAAGGTCATAGGTAATTGAACTTTTTGAAAGTCGTCGTATCATTAATCTGGGATTCTGCGCTTTATCGCATTATTATTGATATCCAGTATCTGTTGATACGTTTAGGCAAATGTATCTCGAAGCGGACCCAACTACCATTCGCGCCTGAGGTACATCGCCCGCCGTAGGTGCATGCATACATGGTGATAATTTTTTGATTATGAAGCCACAACGATTGATCAATTTTTATCACGATCTGACAAAAGCAGGTTTATCTCGTGTCTGACCATTGTAAATCCAGATCACGCATTCACACATAATACGTCACGTATTATGTGTGAATGTGTGATCTGGATTTACAATGGTAATACCTCAGAAACTATGATAAACAGGTGAGATAGCTTGTAAGATTTCACCATACTATGCACATACCAGCAGACCCGTAACACAATACAATAATTTTGTTGTAAAGTGACCATATTTAGAAGGAAGTTCCAATAATAGACACCAGCTTAATTTATTCAAATACAATATGTCAATAACAGTACATTACATAAAGACTACCGTTATATAATTCCAGCACAAACATATTTACACAATTCCCTAACATTTGATTGGCCCGTAGCAAGTCTCTGTCCAAAATGTATATCCCAGTAAACTCCCACGCCGAACTACTTTCTACAGGTGATCTGCCGTCTGTCAAATTAACACATTTTCTTTCAAATTTATTTCAAATGCTGGAATTACAGGGAATAAATGGCCTTTTTGTGGAATTTATCGGGGATATAAACTTGGAAAAGACGCGGGAATACTGGACGAGGCCTTCCGGCCTTCGTCCAGTATTCCCGCGACTTTTCCAAGTTTATACCCCGATATATTCAACAAAAAAGCCATTCATTCCTATATTTAGTATCATACCATTTTAACCGATCTCCGATTCTTTTCCAAACGACGTATATACAATGTGTGCACCAATTTTGCTGTTCTCTGCTACTTTAATTTTTCGTATGGATGTTGTGGGACCTATTTCCCCCATAACCTGCACACATTCTGCTCTTGATATTCACTAATTAAAATATAGTTTAATTATTGTTAAGAAAGATAAATTCAATCTCCTGTGACTACCCTGGTGGTGGCGCAAAAAGTCAGCGGCTGGAATTGAAACCGCATCACATGACAAACATGTTCCGACCTACAAAATAATCCCAAGGCATATGCTTGAAACTGATTTAAATGATTAATTTAACATACCTGTGATGTAGATTAGTACATCAATTGACCGGTTTCTGCAAGAAAATATCTCGAGTGTCTATGGCATGACCAATCTGGATTGTTTTTTTCTCGTACTATTTACACCGTGCATGAATATCTGATGATTTAGTGTGGTTATACCTAAACTGCATTTTATGAATCTTTAATCACGTTCTGGGCACATCTGTAACCCAGTGCCTTGTAAATCGCCACATCAATCATTGTCCGACTAACGCCTTCGCCTGCCACAGTGGCCATTTCCCATTCCCTGGCGCCCCGGGGAGCGACGGTCCCTCATCATGATGACAGGAATATCAATGGAGTTTTGCTTATGGACGAGTTTACTGCGTGGTTGCTGTACTAATATGTAACAAAATCTCGGAATGTCCACAAAGCGTACCGCAGTATACCGTTCATAAGGAACGGTATACTGCGGTGCCGTTTTGTGGGCATTCCGCGGTATTGTAATCTTACCGTGATTGTAGATGGAAAATGCAATGTTTCATACCAGTGATGTTAACAGCGGATCAAAGTTGAGAAAACGAATAGCTACATGTCTGTATCACTCGAATGTAATCTGTGCTACAGCTCTGTACAACAGCGATAGAAATTACAAATACTCAAAACGTCGCTGATTCGATCCGCTATGATAGCGCATAGCACCATTTAACATTTTCACTGTTGCCCAAGTTTAAAGTGAAATTCCACTCCAACTGGTTTATTAGTTAAAGCGAGTGTATTTACAATACTGACCAGTAGCCGATTTCATCAACATTGGAAAGTATACTTATTTAGCAAAGTATACTTTGAGGGAGTATTCATATATTTTTCCAAAAATGCGTTATTTCATATATAACTAACCACTGCATATATTTGATGATTAAAAGTATGCAGAATTATTATACTGAATTTATTACATTATCACAGCCAAATGGCAAAATGGCTGTGATAATGTAATAAATTCAGTATATAAAAATTAATAAATTTCTCCTTAAATTGAAAATTTCTCCCTCAAAGTATACGATAAGTATTCTTTGCCATGTTGGTGAAATAGGCTACAGATGTTGCGAACACAGTTACTGTAACATGGTGACTGTAACGTTCTTGTGATCACCATCCGAGTTGAACCTTGTCTGGTTCGTCGCTAAGAAGAACGACGTAGTAGTTTTGCAATCATACTTTATTGGCACGCAATCGATCGTATGGTGGAATTAGCCACATCTCAGAGCCCCGGGTTGGCACCCGGGCCTAGCTTACCAAACGTCGCCTTCAGGCGACCCCGCGTGGGTCCAACCTTACAACTAGCCCAACCTGAGTGTTTATCGCTAAGTGAGCAATTTTTACACTGATAAGCCATCCCCAACAGACGGCTTTATATATGCTATTGATGCCATTTAATGCTATTGCATCAGAATTACCAGATTGAGCTGGTCCCCGTAGATGTGGCTTGTCTAAATATGATTATGCGCCCAGTAATACTTGATTTAAAATCAGAGGAACAGACCATATCGTTACAGTTTGACTGTTTGATTGGTTACAGTTTTATCTCCGTTCAGCGGTAATGTTATATACGAACAGTACTGGGAGCCGTTGCACTAAACTTCGTACGACTAAAATGTTCGCAAGTGCAAATTTAGGATCGTCGGAAAAGTTCAATTAATGGATTTACATTTATTGAGCATAGGTTGCATATGCAACCTATGCTCAATAAATGTAAATCCAATAATTGTTTAAAAGAAAACATTAGTAAAGTGAAATTTTCAAATCCGAGGAACAGGCCATATCGTTACATTACCGCGAATCACTATATAACACTTATTAACTTTACTTCGCGCTTTCTAAACTTCGGCACACATTTAATGGTAGCTACAATAATTCGCCTCCGATATGTTATAATTGTGGCACCTCGCGAAAGTTATGGAGCGGGGTAGCGATTTTCTTTCTAATTTAATGGGTGTCATATAAGTTCGCGTGCTCTCTATTTCGACTCGAATTCGTGAAATTTCCCTAACAATTCAACATATACAGACTGCTCGAAATTATGTGTGGAACTGCTCTACGCGTTGTATCAATAGACAAATCTAATCTTGAAGAAACTCGACCTCAGAATCCCCTAGAGATTCTCATTCATCAGGCAGCGTAATTATGATCAAATGAATGAGATGATATGCCTTTCATAGCTTGTGTCCTCCTCCACTGGTAAGTTTGTTTCATAATGTTGGCGATTAGGTCCAGTGTAGCCCCAGATCAGTATTTATCCCGTCAACACAGTGCGTATGTGCCGTGAAACACGGTGCCGTGAAACATTTTTGATATCCTGTCAATACGACCTAATCACTGCGTATGAATATGTGCTGTGGCTGGGATTATTTTTTTGCATTGTAAAGCCATTAGTAGGTGTTGACGGGATAAATGGAATAGTAGGTTAGTGCCGTGAATGGGAAAAATATCTGGCGCGGCTCGGAAACGGGATGTGCTCGGCAGAGCCTCGCCCATCCCGTTTCCTAAGCCTTGCCAGATATGTTTTTCCATTCACGGCACTAACCTACTATTCTCTATGTGCAGGCTGACCGGATGCTACACAGTCCGTTATTTCGGTAATCATATATGGATGTGACTGGACAATGGGGCTTATGAGATTAGTGACCAGTTTAGCTCCACATTCCTGTAGCCTGCTACCAATCTATAGTTCTTGTTAGACGCATGACGGGCGTTTCATTGATGGAATGGCGAATGGTTCAGATCCTGATCAGACTGTGCGGATGCACAGGCTGATCTGGAATTACACTGGTCGCAAAACCAATAAATCCCAATTTCTCCAGCCACAGCAACACATAAAGAAGCATTGTGCGTCTGGGGATTTTTGTTTCAAAGATATGGCCATTTTCCCAACTGTGGACTGACACTATATTTACATGTGAAACCTCTCTAACCCGGACACCGATACAAATCTGTGATCTATTTTTGATGAGTTTTTTGGTCATTTATCTCGGGTGATAATGTCTGTTCATGATCGCATAGCGCACAACTATGACTCAGAATGATCAAATGCCTGATTGACAGGGAAACCTCTTTAAACCGGACACCCGGGGGACCTCCCAGGGTGTCCGGTTTAGAGTTTCATCGTATGAGCGTGGTGAGATAATATCTTGCATGAAGGATTTCAACATAATTCCGGAATTTAAACAATACATAATATATAATATATTACATTCCGCATTTTGGGAATTTTCACAATAATTGACCTGTTTTTCGAAATTGTTATCGACAAATGTATCAGCCATGTGATCGGTCTGATCATTTGAGGTTTCGATTGTTCGTAGTTTCCTGGAACTTATCTTCCTGGGGCCGTTTCACTAAAATTCGTACGACTAAAATGTTCGTAAGTGCAAATTTAGAATTGTCTGGAAATTTCAATTGATGGATTTACAGTTATTGAGCATAGGCTGCATATGCAGCCTATGCTCAATAAATGTAAATCCAACAAGTGTCTACAAGAAAACATTGTTAATGTGAAATTTACAGACTATCATAATTTTGTACTTACGAACATTTTAGTCGTGCAAAGTTTAGTGAAACGGACCCCGACTCGAGACGTTCGAAATGAAAACTCGAAACTTCGAAAACCTGAAAGGATGCATATCAAGCCGAAAGTCTGCGTCTTAAACCGATAAGTGTCATTAACAGAACAGTAAAAATAAACACTAAGCTGTTCTGAATGACAGTGTGACGTACAATGGCAACCCTATATGTGGTTGTGACCGAAGACTTCGGCTTATGGGATTTGTGTCCAGTGTATCTCCTGATGAAATAGCACACTCCGATACCCTGATAATGATATATATTACTTGCTAGAAGCTTGGTATGTGTTATTCATTGATGGAACGGCGAACAGTGCAGATCCTGACCAGACTGTGCGGATGCACAGGCTAGTTTGGATGTACACTGATCGCACAACCCATAAGCCCAATTTCTCCAGTCACAGTCACATATGTGCTAATCTCGGAGCTTGTATATCGGTTGACAGAAACACGAACTACTGTTTTAGCTCAAACTTGGCATATTGATTCCATGTCATAGTTATCAGACTCCCTTGTAAACAGTTTGATGTATAACGTGTCTGTGTATTGACTGTTTGTTGACAACGTATTCAGTTATAATCTGTGAACATAGACCGTATATAGATATGTATCAATGCAGAATAATGGTTGTCATAAAGTGACTGGGGAAAGTTGGAACTTGAGTCTTCTGTCGGCAGTAGCCAATTGCACCCACATTGCTAAGTACACTTGCAGGCCCGTAGCCAGACCTGTTTGAAGGGGGGGGGGGTGCGTTTCGAAGGCTCAATGGGTCTGAAATATCTACCTGTTTGAAGGGGGGGGGGGGTCGTTTCGAAGGCTCAATGGGTCTGAAGTATCTATGGGGGTCTAAAAAAGTGGACCTCAAGGCTAAAAAAGTGAACCTCGAGGCTGGGCGGGGGGGGGGGGGTCGTCCGACCGCTGCTCCGACCCCCACTGGCTACGGGCCTGACTTGTCTAATTATATCTAAGTAATTATTTCTTTGTAGGGAATTGCATTATTTAATATAAAAGAAACTCATGTTTATATACATGTATGATAGTTACAAGTTTGCAGACAACAGTTTTCGTGTTCAGCAGTCTAAGGGTTATATATAGAGGAAATCATCCATTTGGGATTTTAAATAGCGGCTGTGTTACATAGAGGGTGTTGTTGTAGAGAGGTGGCCCTTCGGGGAGGTTCAACTGTATTACAATACCACAGTCATTGCTTTTAGTAGAAAAGGTCAGTTCAGTCATTAAATAAAAATAATAATTAATTTCTGCATAAATTAAAAATTGCTCCCTCAAAGTGCACTTAGTACATTGGTGAAATTGGTTACATGTCTGGATTGTTAATTGAAGCCCGTGTTATATTTCCGGATAAGGATGCAGTTGAACCTGATTTTAGAGACAATCGACTGGACCTGCAAGTATATGTTTTTGAAGTTGCGAAGGTAACTCTTGCAATCTACTCCCGTACCGTCCGTAGCGTCTAGCTACGGACGGTACGGGAGTAATTGCAAGAGTTACCGTTCGCAACTAATGTTTTCGAAAAAATGTGGTATCTGTCCTAATTGTGGTCCATAATCAGCACATTGTCAGCATTAGTATTTGAGTGTCTGTGATCTTTTATTAGAGGTGTTCTTCAACGATTGTGCGACTGATACGAGGCATACTGCATATTAGAAACATGATGGATGTTTAATATAGTAACCTTAAGCTTGTTTTCTTCGTGTTCTACTAAATATGTATGTGTACCTCACGATGTCATTTTGTAAGGTACTGAGGGAATAAAACGAACTGTAGTGTTTTATATTGTGTTTCATTGACGGAATGGATGCAATCTGCAAATTGTAGCCCCTAGTCAGACTGCGCGTCTACATTGAGCAAGAAAATACGCCCCATGTTCCCAATGGCATAGCAGTCAGAATTGGATTTGCAAATTATACTAACAGTGTGCTCCACCGAAACGCCCACTCCTGTTCTGTCTGTCTGGTTATCCGTGAAATCCACTTGTGTCATTGTACCGCGTGATAAACACAACCTACATGTACATGTACGTTTTTGTCATGAATTCAAAATACTCAAAGTACGGAGACAGAATTAATGGCGTCACTGGAACAAGGGGACTAAGTCCTTAGCCGTCACCAGCATTTTTGAAAAGGGGCTTCCACTTTCAGCTGTGAAGCAACCGAAATATGTAAGGGGTCCAGGTGGACCCCTTACATATTTCGGTTGCTTCACAGTCCTGGAGAGATTTTGATTCGGGTATGTTGGTACAACAACTAGCTCCTGGGCAAAGAGTTGTGGGTCCGTTTGACTGTATTTTGTTAGTGGATCGTTTGAATACTATAATGTCTGCTCATTCTACACTGAAAATAGCTATCGTGGACCTAATGTATATAACAAAATCCTGCTGGCTCCAAAATAGGGGGGGGGGGGGGGAGGTGGGGCTCGAACCTCGCCTGACTCGAACCTTGCCTGACGACGGGGCTTGAAGTCTATTACTTGTCCATTCAGTTGACACATTAAGTTGCAGTCATACTATGGCAACAGTATAGTCATTCAATAATTGGATAATAAGAACGTCGTGTTTCTGAAACAAATGTATTTTTTTTTATTTAACAACAATATTTATCTAAACAAAATAAAAATAAAAAAAAGACTAAATTCTACACATCATAACGATTGAATCGACAACATGCTGCTTATTTTCTATATTTGTACAGTTTTCACTCAGGAAATGCCTCATGTTGTTTAATTACATACGACAATATTGTCATGATTAGCCTCCCAATGACGCCATTTGCTGCATGCAATGACAATAAATTATTATATTTCCTTTCAGATCTTTTTGTTTTGCTTTCAGTATATAATTCCATGGCGTTCCGCATTTTTGTTCAACATTGATCCGTCTTTTTGACGTTCGATTTATTTTCATTCAGCTTTCAGCAGTAACTGACATCTTATATGTGGCTGTGACTGGAGAAATGGGGCTTATGGGATTTGTGTCCAGTATAGATCCTAATCCAACATCACATTTCCGCAGCCTGATAATGATTTATTGTGCTTGTTGGAAGGATGAAGGGTGATTCATTGATGTAACGACGAACAGTGCGGATCCTGATCCGCCTGTGCGGATGCACAGGCTGATCTGGATCTACACTGGTCACAAAATCAATAAGCCCAATGTCTACAGTCTCATCCATATATGATTTCATTTCACTGTATTGCTCCACAAGTTTGACAGAAGAGTAAATTTGATCTACGTCAGGACGGAGCTCGCGGATCAGTGTTGAATACATGCTAGTCTGGCGGTTGGTGATTAAGTTCGTATTAATGTCGACGTCAATCGCACCGCGGCAGCTCGGAAAGTTGATATATTTCATTTCGGTGTATCATCTGAAAACTAGTCTAAAGCTAGGTTCGGCGTCAATGGACAAGTTTAGCCTCTGGATCAGACTACATATAACGTATGTGTCCAGTATGATCAGGGGCTACACGAAATGTAGGATGTGTATTTATATACGATGCTAACCAATTCTGCGACAATGGACAGATGTGGCCCGTGGATTAGACTGCACATAAGTACTTTCTTACACAGGGGCTACGCAATGTACAATGTAATATTTGATGTACGATATAAGCACACTTTTGCGATAATGGACAAATGTAATTCTATGTTCAGACTGAACATGTTGTCTGATCAGGGGCACACGCAATGTAGTATGTAATATAAAATGTTTATTACATTTCGAGATAATGATTATATGCGTATATTTATCTGTGAGAGAAAACCCGTAGTTGTCAACTTACAACATTATACACCGTGAGGTGAACACCCGTAATCAGCCGCGTGCACTCTCACGCAGTCGTTATAAAATAAGCACCGTCCACGAAAATTCATACGCAGATGCAAACGCCACCGAAACATTATAAAATGCATTGTTATTCAGAAATGTAATACATAGGATATTCCATCGTATGTTTCAATAGCTTTAAATAATACACTCGTGTATGTCGGTTTCCGCGTAAACAACTCGTTCGCTTCGCTTACTCGTTGTTTACGCCGAAGCCGACGTGCACTCGTGTCTTATTTCACGCTATTGAAACATGTACGATGGAATATCCTCTATATATACGATCTCATGCGGACTAATGTCATGATGCGATAGATAGCAGGATGGGCTGGCATTGTATGCCACGTTGACCGACTTAAGTGCACTGGGTCTGATATATATAGCACGTCATGGAACAAATTAGGAAAACATACTTTAATTGTAGAGTTGTATCGTATTTAGGAAGCCATTTGTACCTGTATAAGACGCATGCAAAAAAAAAAACTTTTTATAATACAGTCGAACCTCTGTAAACCGGACAGAGAGACAAGTAAATTATGCCTACATTTATAATTCGTATATGCTTCGTTGCCATTTATCTCTGAGGATAATGTCAGTTCATGATCGCAAAGCACACACGTGTGTCTTGAAGTAGTTATATAGAAGTTTCACGGTGGAACCTCCCTAAACCGGACACCCTGAGATGATCTCAGGGTGTCCGGTTTAGGGAGGTTCCACTGTACTGTACTGTTATTTTTTTTATTTTTTCAGTATTATATATATGGTTCTGCAATCGATGATTAATATTTTTTTTTATTACTGTCTGTTCCACGTTTTACTGCCGACGAACCTTTGGCTGTTAAACACATTAAATCTAAAAAATATTTAAAAGTAAGTAAATTCCATCAAATATTGATTTTACTGCGTAAAAACTATTTTTACATGGGAATTTAACATGGGGAGTCAATTTCCAAAACTTTTGGAAATTGACTCCGAAACCTTGCGAGATAGCTTGAAAATGATATAACTAAGAAAACAAAAGTTAAATTTTGAAAATAGGTCAACAAATAAAAAAAATATTTAAAAAAAATCAATTTTTAGCCCCTATGTTAAATTCCCATAGGAAAATCGTTTTTTCGCAATAAAATCAAAATATGATGGAATTTCAAATAATTATTTTTGGGGAGGATGACTTTTTTGTTATTGATGAAAAAGTACTTACTTTTAAATATTTTTTAAGATTTAATGTGTTTAACAGCCAAATTTTTGTCGGCAGCAAAACGTGGAACAGACAGTAATTATTCTAGCATCTATAAAGAAACTCATTCTAAATGTAGTAAGTGTAGTACACGTATGATGTCAAATTATGCCAAACCAAATTACCTCGCGTGATTATCACTTGTCTGATTTACAGGTTCCACTGTACAATTTAGTTTAAAAAAGATACAAATCTCCAATTAAACTTTTTTTTTCTGATCTATTTCATCTCATTCTATCAAGGTTCATGATCACGTGGTTACAACAAATTCGCCCACTCCAAAGTAAGTATTATTTTATATTTTCCTTAATATATATATGCAATGGATTTTGATGAAATATGGCGCAGCAAAAGCGTCTTCACGAGCTGCATTTGGTGGGCCAGGGAGTTCGGCACAGACTTTTGTCGTTTTTGCGCAAAAACGACAGTAGTGTGGGCGTAAATACAAAGAGCACCAAATGCAGCTTAACAAGACGCGTTTGATGCGCCATATTTCATCAAAATCCATTACGTAATAAGGACAATATAAAATAATACGTACTTTGAATCATATGGATTCTGGAAGTTTCAGTACTTGTTGCTGTTGTTAGTACCACGTGATCATACATCTCGTCTATGCACATGTGGAGACTGAATGCCTTTAAAGGGACATGCCCACTCAGTAGGCACACAATGTTCTTTATATCAGAGACTTCAACCTTTATTCTTTATATCAACCCTGTCAACTGAGATATTTTTGGCAAAGTAAACATTCATTCACCATTACCCCACGTATTGATTGGCGTTATTATACATTTTATGTCAGATGTAAATGTCCACACTGATATCAGGGGCGATAACCGTGTTTCTTTAAAATGTTAACGGAAATTACTATTTATTCTCTGTATTTATTTTTTATGTGCAATGATCATACTTTATAATCTGTGGAAAATATTATTTTTCAGGTGACGCATTTAATTAGTATCAATATTAAAAAATAGCATACCACATTTTCATATGCAAATAACCTGATACCACCGCGCGTCACTATCAGTACAATAAATATTACTAAATGATTATATCTGTATAGCGGGTACTTGTAATTTTTAGAACTGGCGGAATAGTGACACAGTTATACACCGTGACTTATTTACTTCACATAAAGAGCATTTTGTGCCTACTGAGTGGGCATGCACCTTTAAAATGGGAATGACAATGTGTTTGTACAAAATCAGAATCGTGTACACACATATGCGGTGCTAGTTCTAACACTATATCTAGAAAATAAATCAGACGCGGCCTTTTATTTCCGCCTCAGGTCTGGATAATAGAGAAGTAAATGAATACTCGGGGGAACATGTCATATAATTCAATCTGCACGGTTCACAGAATATCTGTATGATTACGCCTGCCGTTTTCTATGGTGGCATATTTGTGTCATACTCGTAACGTGATAACGTGATTTCTGATCGCCTTAATCAAGGTGCATGATCACGTGGTTACAACAACAAGTACGGAAACTTCCAGAAACCCTCCGATTCAAAGTACGTATTATTTTATCAAACGCGTCTTGTTAAGCTGCATTTGGTGGTCTCGGTACTTTGGCCCAAACGTCTGTCGTTTTTGCGAAGAATCGATTTCCGTGTCTACTGACACGGAAATCGATTCTTCGCAAAAAAGACAGAAGTATCTGCCGAACTCTCGGGACCACAAAATGCAGCTCACGAAGACGCGTTTGCTGCGCTATATTTCATCAAATTCCGTTGCCTATTAAGGAAAATATCTAATAATACTTACTTTGGCGTGGGCGCGCTTTCAACACTTTCAGCCATTATTGTTATTGATGTAACCACGTGATCATGCACCTTGTAATACGTCGTCATAGCTAGAGGAGTATCGTTAAGACGACATACTAAATAATCAAGACGAAATATCATGTTTTTACCTAGATGTCGTCTTATACTGTTGCCAAATATATCTTGTCCTTACCAAGTTAGTAGTCCTCCTAACGCGAACAGTGTATAGTTAAGACCACACATGACACACGCCACGTGATTTTGTACTTTACCTGTAGAAGATGTGCAATTTTTCATTTACTGAAATGGTGATATATTCTATAATTATTATATAAATGACGTCCAAACATGATGAAATTTGAATAGCAAAATTAATGCGGAAATAGAATTCGGCATTTGCTATGAAAACTTCGGTCTCATATTAGGTGTATTGAGACGACTTGGCTATCACCTCATGGCAGAAATAGGCCACCATAGCTGTACATGTATGATTACAACTGCCATTTTCTGGTCGGAGACCGATCATTCGTTGTATATAATAATGCACTATTGTAGTAATGTAGATCCAATATCGGAGACATTCATCAGAAATATGGGTATTACTCTTGAACCTCTCTACACCGGACGCCTGTAGCCTATTTCACCAACATTGCAAAGTATACTTATCTAGCAAAGTATATTTTGAGGGAGAAATTTTCAATTTAAGGATAAATTTATTAATTTTTTGTCGCGCCCGCTTGCGGACAGCGCGATATAGTCGGCACTTTGGCGTACGTACGTACGTACGTATGTACGTAACGTACCTAACGTACTTACGTACGTACGTACGTAGTGTGTCCGGTTAAAGTTTTTGGTTAAGTTGTTTGGTTAAGTTTTTTGGTTAAAGTTTTTGGTTACGTTTTTTGGTTAAAGTTTTTCGTTATACTATATCTCTGCAACTGCTTTGCCCATTACCTTGAAACTTCACATGGATGTTTATTATCATCTATATTTTCATTCTACCCCCCTCCCGTGCGGCCCCTGTGCCCAATGTCAAGGTCAAATTACTTTGAAGTTTTTGGTTAAGTTCTTTGGTTAAAGTTTTTGGTTAAGTTTTTTGGTTAAGTTTTTTGGTTAAAGTTTTTGGTTAAGTTTTTTGGTTAAAGTTTTTCGTTATACTATATCTCTGCAACTGCTTTGCCCATTACCTTGAAACTTCACATGGGTGTTTATCATCATCTATATTTTCATTCTACCCCCTCCCGTGCTGCCCCTGTGCCCAATGTCAAGGTCAAATTACTTTGAAGTTTTCGGTTAAGTTTTTTGGTTAAAGTTTTTGGTTAAGTTTTTTGGTTAAGTTTTTTGTTTAAAGTTTTTCGTTATACTATATCTCTGCAACTGCTTTGCCCATTACCTTGAAACTTCACATGGGTGTTTATCATCATCTATATTTTCATTCTACCCCACTCCCGTGCGGCCCCTGTGCCCAATGTCAAGGTCAAATTACTTTGATGTTTTTGGTTAAGTTTTTGTCGCTCCCGCTTGCGGAAAGCGCGATATAGTCGGCACTTTGTACGTACGTACGTACGTACGTACGTGTGTCCGGTTAAAGTTTTTGGTTAAGTTTTTTGGTTAAAGTTTTTCGTTAAGCTATTTGGTTAAGCTTTTTGGTTAAAGTTTTTGGTTAAGTTTTTTGGTTAAGTTGTTTGGTTAAAGTTTTTGGTTAAGTTTTTTGGTTAAAGTTTTTCGTTATACTATATCTCTGCAACTGCTTTGCCCATTACCTTGAAACTTCACATGGGTGTTTATCATCATCTATATTTTCATTCTACCCCCCTCCTGTGTGGCCCCTGTGCCCAATGTCAAGGTCAAATTACTTTGAAGTTTTTGGTTAAGTTTTTTGGTTAAAGTTTTTCGTTGTACTATATCTCTGCAACTGCTTTGCCCATTACCTTGAAACTTCACATGGGTGTTTGTCATCATCTATATTTTCATTCTACCCCCCTCCCGTGCGGCCCCTGTGCCCAGTGTCAAGGCCAAATTGCTTTGAAGTTTTTGGTTAAGTTGTTTGGTTAAGTTGTTTGGTTAAGTTTTTTGGTTAAGTTTTTTGGTTAAAGTTTTTCGTTATACTATATCTCTGCAACTGCTTTGCCCATTACCTTGAAACTTCACATGGGTGTTTATCATCATCTATATTTTCATTCTAACCCCCTCCCGTGCGGCCCCTGTGCCCAATGTCAAGGTCAAATTACTTTGAAGTTTTTGGTTAAAGTTTTTCTCGCGCCCGCTTGCGGTAAGCGCGATATAGTCGGCACTTTGGCGTACATACGGACGTACGTACGTACGTACGTACGTGTGTCCGGTTAAAGTTTTTGGTTAAGTCTTTTGGTTGAAGTTTTTCCTTATACTATATCTCTTTTTTGAGTGTCCATGCCTCGCCACAAGGCGCGACATGCAGGCCGCGGCCATCTAGTATTATACTGAATTCATTACATTATCACAGCCATTTGGCTGTGATAATGTAATAAATTCAGTATAATAATTCTGTATACTTTTAATCATCAAATATATGCAGTCGTTAGTGCTATATGACATAATGCATATCGGCAAAAATAAATTATTACTCCCTCAAAGTATACTTTGCTAGATAAGTATACTTTGCAATTTTGATGAAATCGGCTACAGGACAAACACCTGAGATCTTATCATGGTAATGAAATATTAGTTAATACCATGTAAAAACGAACCGTTTTGATGTTAAAACAAGTGGAATAGTTATATAATTAGCTGCACATTTAAATTCCGTAACAATATATTTTTGGGGATATTCGTAGCCCATATACATGTACAACCAAATATGGACCATCTCAGACTGGCTGACATTAAGAAACTGTCTTTCGAATTCCTCAGACAGTTTTACACCAGCAGAATTGTCCTGTCGAAAGTGGCATAATAAAAAAAGCATAATAAAAGTCACCAGTTTTTACGGAAGCCCATTAGGGCCACTTCACTTTTTTTTTATTTCCATTTATTCAAGATATTTTCGTACGTACGTGTGTCCGGTTAAAGTTTGGTTAAGTTTTTCGGTTAAAGTTTTTGGTTAAGCTATTTGGTTAAGCTTTTTGGTTAAAGTTTTTGGTTAAGTTTTTTGGTTAAGTTGTTTGGTTACTGTTTTTGGTTAAGTTTTTTGGTTAAAGTTTTTCGCTATACTATATCTCTGCAACTGCTTTGCCCATTACCTTGAAACTTCACATGGGTGTTTATCACCATCTATATTTTCATTCTACCCCCTCCCATGCGGCCCCTGTGCCCAATGTCAAGGTCAAATTACTTTGAAGTTTTTGGTTAAGTTGTTTGGTTAAGTTGTTTGGTTAAGTTTCTTGGTTAAAGTTTTTCGTTATACTATATCTCTGCAACTGCTTTGCCCATTACCTTGAAACTTCACATGGGTGTTTATCATCATCTATATTTTCATTCTAACCCCCTCCCGTGCGGCCCCTGTGCCCAATGTCAAGGTCAAATTACTTTGAAGTTTTTGGTTAAAGTTTTTGTCGCTCCCGCTTGCGGTAAGCGCGATATAGTCGGCACTTTGGCAGAATTGTCCTGTCAAAAGTGGCATAATAAAAAAAAGCATAATGAAAGTCACCAGTTTCTACGGGAGCCCATTAGGGCCACTTCACTTTTTTTTATTTCCATTTATTCAAGATCTTTTCTTGAATTTTCAAGTTCTTTTCTTGAATTTTCGAGATCTTTTTTGAATTTTCAAGATACTTTCTTGAATTTTCGAGATATTTTCTTGAATATTCAAGTTCTTTTCTCGAATTTTCAAGATCTTTTGTTCAATTTTCAAGTTCTTTTCTCGAATTTTCAAGATCTTTTCTTGAATTTTCAAGATCGTTTCCAGTAAAGACTGCGGATGCACAGGCTGATCTGGATCTACACCGGTTGATAAACCCATAAGCTCCATTTCTCCAGTCAAAATCACATATCATGATAGGACGCGATTTGGATGCGATAAACGCAGAAGATCCGATGCATTATGTAACCACGCCTGTCGTTGACGCCGTATTCGTAGCTGTATCCGTTTAAAACTTGCATCTCGATCGAAATAACATCGCAATCGCTGCAGTTACTTGTTAGAAAACACGATTATAGTTTTACGGTATAACTATACCGAATACTACATACATATATGACCATTCTCTGCTACTTTCATGTTTGACATCGTTGGTCCATAACCCACTATTATATAGCCCGCAATAGCAACATGACTGCACTGGATCAAGGCTAAATAAAACATAGGTCCACTTCTAAGAAAAACAAAGCTACCCTCCTCTGAACACCTTGGTATTAAGAAATTGCGAAGGACTCCAACACACTGTTTACATCACGTGACAATCGTGCCCGAGCAATTGTTATATATCCTACAAATGTGCACGACACGGCGTAAAACTTCCATAGCATCCACACTTCCAGTTTAAAAGGGCATAATCAGGATGTTTTTGAAAAGATATAGAGAATAGTAGGTTAGTGCCGTGAATGGGAAAGGGAAAAACATATCTGGCAAGGCTTAGGAAACGGGATGGGCGAGGCTCTGCCGAGCACATCCCGTTTTCGAGCCGCGCCAGATATTTTCCCCATTCACGGCACTAACCTACTATTCTATTTATCCCGCCAACACCTACATATGGCTTTAAAATGCAAACAAATAACCCCAGCAACCGCATATATTCATACGCAATGATTAGTTCGTATTGGCAGGATATCAAAAATGTTTCACGGCACCGTGTTTCACGGCACATACGCACTGTGTTGACGGGATAAACTATAAATGACATCATGACCCTGTGTACAGTGGTTTAATTGAAGATATATAACGACACTAGGACGGCTGGGTTGTTTCAATTTTCACCGATATTAGTATATTTTATTATATACCTACCCATGAAATACATAGTTATACGGTGTAAATAAACTGAAAGTCGTATGTTCTCATCGATGAAATAAACAATTTCCGGTGAAAATACGACTACTTTCGCTATCTATATTCATAACGCGCACCTGCAGTGCCGGACTGCAAATACAATCTAAAAAACTGCTAATTTCCATGGAGCGGTATATAATAAATAGAATATTCATATTTTTGCAACGAATATGACATATATGTTCATCTCATGGTGTGAGTGGACATCTCACACCACTCGATGAACATATATGTCATATTCGTTGCAAAAAGATGAATATCTCTATATTTTCAATTAAACCACTTTACACAGGGCCATGATCAAACACGTTATTATTATTTTTTATACATTTCAAAAAACTCATGATATGCCCGTTTATACAATATTTATTGCAATATAAATTGCACAATGAGAAATAAAGCATACGGGCTTGTTTATAAATACAACTTCGTCAAGTTTCTCAAGCAGACGTTTACACCAGTTACATGTAATCAGGTTCTACAAGCAACTTGTGTACATAGATTCACATCCCCTGGGAACTTCAAATCAGGCTCTCGTGTGGTATATTCCACAGGCTAACGACACGGACTCAGGGGCCCGTTTCATTAAACTTCGTAAGACTAAAATGTTCGTAAGTGCAAATTTAGGATCGTCTGTAAATTTCAATTTATGGATTTACATTTATTGAGCATAGGCTGCATATGCAGCCTATGCTCAATAAATGTAAATCCAATAATTGTTTACAAGAAAACTTTGTTAATGTGAAATTTAATCATATTTTATATGTTGCACTTACGAACATTTTAGTCGTAAGAAGTTTAGTGAAACGGGCCCCTGGACTCCCGCCTCCCCCCACCCCCCCAGATAATAAATACTTAGTTAGGGGTGGGGTGGGGTCCTGGGTCCGCGCCGTTTGCCTGTGATATACCTACTGACGTATATAGTAAAACCTAGATCGAATCTGAACTAAATAACAGGTGCGTCTGACGTGAATACCCCACCAGACAGATGGACAACCTGAATCTTCGGTGAATTATTGCCACATTTCGAGACATCCTATTTTCGTCCACGGGCAATGTTCGCGAATGATTCTTGTCAGTTTATGGCCGTCTGGTTTGTATAATATAATGCGAATTGAGCTCAATTACGCTGCGGCTTTGCACTGCATGTCGCCAGTCGATAATATAAAGGGACCGTGTCTCAGATGATCGCACGGGTGGTCAATAAAAGTAAATCAAAGTAATGTCCTATGACACTGATCTACTGTCTGTTTCACGAAATTTGCCCAAATTTTACGGCTATATAAACAATTCAAAAATTATATTTTGTTTGATAATATTAAATTATAGCGACATTTAAGAATGAGCCTATTTTTTATTTCGTAAAATTTGGTCCAATATTGATTTTATTACGAAAAATGAATTCTCTATGGGAATTTAATTAACATGGGGAAAAAGAGGTGTGAGATGGATTTGTGATTTACATGGGGACGTTGTATTTTCGTAATAAAATCAATATTGGACCAAATTTCATGAAATAAAAAGATTCTTAAATTTTCCTTTAATTTAATATTATCAAACAAAATATAATTTTTTAATTGTTTATATATCCGTAAAATTTGGGCAGATTTCGTGAAACAGACAGTAAGTCATCATTTTACTCGATCAAATTTCAATGTGTTTCTACTGTATTTTCAATCACACGGTTAATTCAATTTGGCATATTGTATATCGTGATATACATACTTATATATAATGCGAATTGAGCTAAATTACTCTGCGGTTTTGCATGATGATTTCCTCTATATCTAACCCTTAGGCTGCTGAACACGAAAACTGTTGTCTGCTGTTGCTTTTGTCTTCTTTGTCAATAAAAACATGCTTTTACAGCATTTTAGAATCATTTCCATTGGAAATGATTCTAAAATGCTGTAAATGGAAATGATTCTAAAATGCTGTCAAAGCATGTATTTGATGAGAATTATTGAAGAAAATAAATAAATTTAATTCAGCGTTAACCTCCCTACAACAGCCACTTCTCTACAACAGCCAGTTTTGAATCTTCCCATGAGTGGCTGTTGTAGAGAGGTTGCACTGTATATTTATTTTCTAAATAGTATACACCTTTGTTTACCAGATGTTAGGCTTTTCACATGGACACTTGTGTTCACATCAAAGTAATGCAAATTACATGACAAATTAAATGACTTTTACTAACCGGTTTAATCACTTTATGCACGTTTCTGCGACCCTGATGAGCCTTTAAATAAGCTTACAATTGCACATAACGCTGTATAGGTATGAACACATAAAAAAAACTGCCATATCAGTCGTTTCAAATGATAAAATATAGTCGAATGTCAATGACAATTGCCATTTTCACAATTGCGAAACGTCCGAGGGTGGTATATTACAAACTGGTGTCAAACATTCATTCAGCGGGTTACAGAGTGCAGACATACTGCATAACACTCGTAATTGAATGTAGTTTCAGTAAATTTATGTCTGCAAAACTCCCCCTAGGGAGGGGGTGGGGGAGGGTTTCCATTTCTGGCTCACGGCCTATAAGTAAACATTTATTATATAGATTTCCTAGGCTTCTCACATGGACAATTGTGTTCAGAAATGCCCGAATCAAAGTAATGAAAATTAAATTACTTTTACTAACCGGTTTTATCACTTTCCGCAGGGATCGTAGCTAGTTATCTCCCTTCGAAAAGCTATTTATAGAGATCCGGTCCTATGCTGTATTTCAGCGTTTATTTCTTACTTAATAGCACAAAAGATGAGTTTTGCGAACAGAGTAGACCCAGATCAGATTGCACAGCTGTGCAATCTGATATGAGTCTACACTGGTCGCAATAACAATAGTAAGTGTGCAAATATGAATATGGCAAATAATGCAGCCCTGGATCAGGTTGCGTAGATAGACTGATCTGGATCAACACTAGTCGAAATCACTATAATTGTTCCTTTTATAATTCATCCTAACTACACAATTTGGACCGGATTTCTATAAATAAATTCAACGGGAGATAACTCACTACGGTCCGTCATAGCATAAGCTAGCAATTGCACATAAACATGACAAATCTTAGTGCAGAATTCGACGGCGTATAAATTACGACTATCGCTCGCCGTTCACATTTATTTAATGTTCCTGCGCGGCTTCGGTCGTTGCTGGGTCCATAAATTGCTTCTGGAAGCGACGAGATACGAACCTCATTTACAGCTGAGTGACTGGAGAGTGGAGGCATTGGGTTTATGGGATTTGTGATCAGTTTAGCTGGCTCCTGATCAAATAACACACTCCTGTAGCATACTAACGATCCATGTTGCTTGCTAGAAGCATGACAGGTGTTTTATTTATTAATGGAATGACGAACAGTGTAGATCCTAATCATACTGTGCGGCGGCACATGCTGATCGGGAGCTACACTGGTCGCAAATCCAATAAACCCCTCTTCTTCAGTCACAGCCACGTTTTTGGCTAATAAAAGATAATTCGCGATTTCCGCGACCAGCGTAGCACCAGATCAGCCTGCGCGTCCGCGCAGTCTGATATGGGGCTACACTGTTCGAAATTCAGATGTTGAGATATTATTCCTGTCGCTACAGCAATGGTAAGAACTATGTGACCATGTGTACATTTGCAGAATGCGTAGTATCGTATCTGATCGCAAATTGCAAAAGGCTATGATTGTGTTGATGTTTTACCAAGCGGGGGTGTAAATTGCGATCCCTGCAAATTATAGAAAACCGCAAGTCGAATGAATTCACATTTGGCATTTGATTTACAGACTCTGAACTGCTATGTGGGCTTATGGGTTTTGCGAAAAGTGTAGATCCAGATCAGCCTGTGCGTCCGCACAGTCTGATCTGGATCTGCACTGTTCGCCATTTTATCAGTGAAACACCCGTCATGCTTATAACAATCAATAACGATCGTTATCAGTCAACATCGTTATCAGTCCAACAGGGGCCCGTTTCACTAAACTTCGTAAGTGAAACTAAAAGTTCGTAAGTACAAATTTATGATCGTCTGGAAATTTCAATTGATGTATTTACATTTATTCAGCCTATGCTGAATAAATGTAAATCCATCAATTGTTTACAAGAAATTTTTTTAATGTGAAATTTACAGACTATCATAATTTTGCACTTACGAACATTTTAGTCGTACGAAGCTTAGTGTGATATTTGATCAGGATATACACTGGTCACATATCCCATAAGCCCCATTTCTCCAGTCACAGCCACATATACTACATTATACTTGTTGTAAATGACATTTGCCTTCCTAGGAGATACTATATAATTATGTATTTGCGATGGCTAACGTAAAATCCTTGACTATGGATTATATTGATTATATCATAATTATATCGATTATATCATAATTTTGCACATACGAATATTTTAGTCGTTTAGTGAAACAAGCCCCAGATCTCTATGATTACTGTCTGTTTCACGTTAACCTGCCCAACTTTTACACCTATTTAAACACCCTAAAACTCTTATTTTTTTGACATAAAATAATTTTTCATCAAAATTTAGCAATGAGCCATCTTTTTTATTTTTTTGAAATTCGGTCCTATAATGAAGTAATAGCCATAAATCAAGAATTGAATGCAGGGTTGCAATGTTAAAATGTCACGTGCGGTCAGTTTTCAACATTTTCATAGCATCGAACTGCTTGCTGGATTTCATCATTAAAAAAAAGACACTAACCTTGTATTTATGAGAGCAAATCTTGCCAGGTTGAAAAATAAAGGAATCGAGCCTCCATTTCTCGGTGTTCGTACAAGAATTCCAGAAGAAAATGCAGAGAATTTGGTCAAAATACAACATGATGTCATCATCATCTGCTACAGCTTTCGTATCTATTGACAACGACAAGCTGAGGTTGGCACGCTGTTCCTACCATTCAAAATTAATTGCACATATCCTCACACATCGACACCGGTGTAAATCTACATTATCTAATGGTATGACTTGTGAACACCATATATACGTCATTTCCGGCGGAAGTATACTATCACTTCCTGTGAGCCAGTTTCTTTGCCGGACGAATTTCCGGCGGACAACTTGGTTTACTAAACGCTGATTGGTTGGTGAAGGTCACCAGGTTAATCGAATCAAGTTCGTTAGCATTCACAATTTACAATTCATTAGGACGTATTAGCAATAGTATCAGATCGACTTTGAACCTTATGGATGAATGATATTCGCTAAATATATGAAGATTAAATGATTAATTGATATATTTTAATGCAAATTGTTTAAGTTATATGCCAGAAAATGGTGTTAATAAACAAATTTATTAAGAATTTGTGTTCAGTTCGCAATAATAGTTGTTGTTGTTGTTTACCGGAAGTGAGTATTGCAATAGCAGTTTCTTGTTTTATTGTCAAGAACTAAAATTCGGTGAAATTAATTTATAAGGCAAAAGCCCATCCATGACTGTTTATTCGAAATAACTTTGTTATTAGACGGATGTTCTTGAAATAAAAAGTAGGCTCATTTCTAAAAAATAGTTTTACATTGTTTTATATAAAAAAATAAGCAGCTTGGAGTGTTTTTACAGCAATAAATCTTGGGCAGCATTTCGTGGAACAGACAATAGACTTATAGCGTTGTGCAGTGAAACCTCTCTAAACCTGACGCAACGAAAACACCCGTGATGTTATTTTTTATGAGTTCCCTGGGGGCTGTTTCACTAAACTTCGTACGACTAAAATATTCGTAAGTGTAAACTTATGATAGCCTGTAATTTTCACATTAACAACATTTTCTTGTAAACAATTAGTGGATTTACATTTATTGAGCATATGCAGCCTATGCTCAATAAATGTAAATCCATCAGTTGAAATTTCCAGACGATCCTAATTTTGCACTTAGTGAAACGGCCCCTGGTCATTTATCTCAGGTGATAATGTGTGATCGTGATCGCAAAGCACACAAATATGGCTAAGAATGATCAAATGCCTGGTTTACAGTGAATCCTCTCTAAACCGGACACCCTGGGGACCAGGGTGTCCGGTTTAGAGAGGTTTCACTGAACATTCAATATGTATCATTATACCCGCGGCATATTAAGTATGTGGTATATTTTTCGTGTTTGAGTCCGTTCGTCCGTCAGTATGATTTTGTTAACGTTTTCATGTTCCTATTATCTCTGCAACACTAATATGATTGACTTGAAACTTCATATACGCCTTTATTTTTCATCATCCATAATTTCATTCTATATATTCATGCCCATGTGAAATATGTACGATGAAATGTACCCATTATCTCTGCAACCGTATGTCGGACTGACTTGAAACTTTATACACTTCTTTATCATCATCCATATTTCATTATGTTGCCCATCCATGTGGGCTTTCATGCCCAATTCCCAGGTCAAATTAGTTTGAAAATAGTTGTTGGTCGGACTAGGCGGCGGCCGGGGATATTTGTGAGCATTTCCTCACTTTCTCTTGTTAAGGTTGTGTTTGAGCAGCCATTGATGTTCGTTTCCTATGTCTTCCGTCACAGCATGTTGGTGTCATATGGGTATTTTGGTGGATTTTGGGTAGACTTGGATGGATTTCGTTGGTTTTGGGTAATTTAACATAGTTCTGTGCAACTAATAATGCTCAATCATTACACACGACATAAATCCTCAATTATCTACACATTCACCGTTCCAAACTTTCCGGCTCCTTTTATACTGTCTTCAGACTAGTTATACGTGTAATTCGCGGGAGGTTACGTAAAGTGTATGTTGGTAAAAATGCACCCACAACCACCAGATATACCGAAGTAACCCATAAAACACCGAAATATGAACCGTTCTTCAAGAACCTGTGGATTCCGGTAGTCACGATGGTGTGACGTCTCAACTTGCTGTTTACGGTGTAATACAATTGTAACTACACACATGTGGATGTGACTGAAAAAGTGGGGCTTATGGGTGATGCACAGTCTGATCAGGATCTGCACTGTTCGTCATTCCATCAATGAAACACCCGTCATGCTTCTAACAAGCACAGTATATATCGTTATCAGGCTACAGGTTGCGCTATTTGATCAGGATCTACACGGGTTACAAATCCCATAAGCCCCATTCTCAGTCACAGTCCATATATCAGCAAGCATTGCTAATTACCCTCACATACATACATGCGGGTCATTAATCGCCACCAGGCGGCTGCAGTCAGGTAATTGTATTATTGTTTGTATTGCAGTCTGACATAATAGGCACCAGTCCGACAAAATGAACCTTACAACATTTTCAACAATTTGTAAAGCTGATCTGGATATATCGGTTACAAACACCGTAAGGCACATATATCCACACAGCGGCCCAAGAATATGTGATTTGTGGCTGTGACGGAAGAAATGTGGCTTATGGGTTTTGCGACCAGTGTAGATCCAGATCAGCCTGTGCATCCGCACAGTCTGATCAGGATCTGCACTGTTCGCCATTCCATCAATGAAATGCCCGTGGTGCTTCAAACAAGCAATGTAGATCGCTATCAAGCTACAGGCTATTTGAACAGGGTCTACACTGGTCATAAATCCCATAAGCCCCATTTCTCCAGTCACAGCCACAATTGTGTAACACAAATGCCCGTTCCCCATGGATTGTAACTGCCAACAGGCGCAATCTGTAAGCCTTACCGTGGGTGGCTGGTGGGAGCATGTGATGGGTAATTCAACGATCGGGATTCATCCTTACCGGAATCCCCACCGGAGACCTGGTTTGGCCCTCATATACGTCTTTGGCTTTCTTGTATTTGAGAGTTGAATATTTTTATACCCCTTGTAAGAGTAATCTCACCGGTAATACTTTTAAGGGAAGGGGCCAAGTAAATTCGGTGTGCTATGGACATGGAAACAGGTCAGGTTATTCTAATTTTAGGGCTGAATATATATTTATTTCGATGTAAATATTCCGTTACAGGCCGTTGGACACCAATAAACAAACTATCAAACTGTAAGCACTACCTCTTGCGCAGACTGATCTGGGCTATTCTGATCGCAAACAAACGTAACGTACATTTTTTCTAGTCCCGGCTCCATGTATACTTTCTTAACTGGGTTTTGAAGAGCGCAAGCCCTAAACTGGCGCTACGCTGGTCGCAAACGTCGTACGGCATTAATTCCGATTAACGAGTGCGCCATTCTGTCGCCATACCTGTGCCATCCCTGATATAATCAAAGTACTGAAATATGTTATCTCCACAAAAACTGATCACTTGCGGAACTAGAGACTGCAAGTTGCATATTTTCTCAATCATCATCCAGAGGCAAATGTACTGTGATGGTGCAAACACATTGCGATCCTTACGTTTTCTCTAGAATAAATTACTATTTGAAACTCCCAGACAAAAGTGTTCGAAACTGGCGGCTAACTGGTCACTGCTACCTAACTGTGAGAACTAAATATAATAGCTGCTGTATTCATACGTACATACTGTCTTGATTCGTATTTTGCCAGAATTTAACTGATAAACTGAGCCCAAAACTAGGAAAACTATAGAGAATAGTATATGTAGCATTTTAGATACAAAGCAAGACAGACCAAAATGTCATAAGATAAGTTGGCACAGGGAACTATTTTCTTGGTCTTACTCGCCATTTATGCGTAGCACGACAATATGACTGCCCCCATAGAAATTTCCCTGACATAATATGCTATCTCAAGGGAGATTACATATAAAAAGACATCAGGATATTTCAGCCAAGTGTTGAATTAATTTGTCCTGATCATTTACACTCGACATAGCTGCACTGACAGTTTCCCGCAATTTTGACAGGATTTCTATAAATAAATTCAAAGGGAAATAACTAGCTACGATCCCCATTGCATTGAGCAAATTATCTCATTGGAACCTCCCACATATAACCTCCAATAAAGTGTCTGGCTTAGAGAGGTTGAACTGTAATCTCAAATTATTCTAGGGTACTCTCGGATCATTCCGTAAATCTAGAATAGTCGATCATCGACGCCATTTTTCAACTCCATTTTGGTTATTGTATTTCGCGAAACTTTTGGCGGAACAGAATCCGGAATGATAGCTCTGTGGCCAGAATGGAAATGCGGGATCGTAGCTAGTTATCTCCCTTTGGATTTATTTATAAAAATCCCGTTCAAATTGTGTAATTTAGGGCCTTACTGCTTGTACAAAGGACAAATGTAGCATGATGTGTTGTGAAAAATAGCAATTATAGTGAGTTCAACTAGTGGTGAGTACAGATCATCCTACATATATACGATATATCTGATTTGGGATACATTATTTGTCAGATTCATATATTTTCACAATTATTAATG